>VZRL01006316.1:1543691-1661360 GCA_013397895.1 Origma solitaria | reverse complement strand
GCCCGCCCCCGGCAGCAGCAGCAGCGGCAGCGGCAGCCTCAGCACCTCCGCCAGCTCCGCCAGCAGCTCCAGCGGCAGCACCATGGACCTCTCCTTCATGGCCGCGCAGGTGGTGCGCGATGCGGGACGGGCGGAGCGGGACGGGACGGGAGCCGGGGCGGGGGCGGCGGGGCGCGCATCCCCTCCTTTGCTTTCCGCCCGGGTCCGCTCTGCTCCAAAGTTGCGTCGGCGCGGGGGTAAACCTGAGCTCCCGCGGGCCTTGGGGAAGGGGCGAGGAGGGGGAGAGAAGGGGGGAAGAATGAGGCGGCTGGAGATGGAAGCGCTGCTGAGGAGAAGTTGGCGGGCGCAGCTCGGGGCGCAGCACCTGTTAGCGCCCGGCGGGCCCAGCGCGGCGACGCCTGCTCCGGGGCGCTGCCAGCGGCTTCGGGCCGGGCAGGGGGAGGCATCATCGCTCCATCCTCCGAGGACAGCCTGTAAATGAAAATCGGAGATGCGATTTTTCGGTTCTTTTCCTCCGTTCCGTACTGCGATTGTATGTGCATCCGTGGTTTGGGGGTTTTTTTTTAAGTTGTTGTCTACGCATACAGTATCCAGCTTGGCGTGTATAGAAATACTCCTCTGTTTGCATGAACAAATTTTTTAAATTGCAGCTTAGTTCTGGATTTCAGCTCGAGGCATGATCGGGGGTGTTGGTTTTCAATGTATTCATGCGTAAGATACTGAAAAGTATGTAATGGCTATAAGCCACCCAAAACCAAAAATCACCACAGTGAATCCAGGTGAATTAGGTTTTTAAACAGTCAGATAGTGCTGTGCTTGAGAAAAAGCCACATTCGCTGACCATCCATTACATTTTCTGGGATATATTCTTCTATTTGTGTGTATCCCTAAGTGTAATTGGCCTTTTTCAAGAATGATTTGGATCCAAATTTGTGATTTTGCCAAAAAACATCACCCACCATTTAGAGGTGGAGTAGGGGCCAGGAAAGCCTTTCTGCACTGTTGCTGCCTGAACGCTGACTTTAGCTGGAGGTGCCTGTTGGAAGCCAAATCTAATCCTTGTGCTGTTGTTCTGTTTCATTAATGCAATGGCTGTTTTGTCTTGTTCCTTTCCTAAAGTCCACTTCTGAGGGGGTGTCAGGCTCTGCCTTTCTGAAGGTAGCAGTCAGCTGTCCAAGTGTCTATTCCCTTTGGATGTATTTCAAAGAATATTTTAAGGAAAACCACAATGGGAGGCGGAAAGCATCATTTCTACTGGTACGAGATCTTCCTGGGAACTGGAGTATTCAAAGGGCCGGTTTTGTGTGTGTCAAATCATTTTTCCAATGGTCCTTTTCAGCACAATCAGTGAGCTGCCTGTGTCCATCTTTTGTTCCCTTAGCACTGAGCTGAAGTGGAATGCCCCTGTTGCACAGAAACAGAGGTGCAGCACAGCAGCAGATTTTACCCATAATCAGAGTGGAGAATGGCAACGCTGGGACAAATGCTGCCCACTCCTTTCTAAACTCTCCCTTATTCTTGCTGTCCCACATTCCACGTAACTTCTACACTAATTCTGTGTGTTCGAAGAGCCACAAAGCACTGTTGCTTTGCTTCTCTCGGAACAGTTCCTTGTGCAATCTGTCTTACACTTATTAAGGTTATTAGTGCAATAGTTTACAGTGAAACATGCTTTTCTCCCTGATCCTTTGGGGTTAATTTGTTATTTTCCTTTGTCACAAGAAGTGACGATAGTTTTTGTTTCAGTGTGAGGTGAAGGCGAGGCAGTACACCTCAGGAAGAAAGGATGGAATACCTTGGAGATGTGTGCCACAAAGCCCTTTGGGTGGTGAGGGTGGGAAGCAGTCAGGGCTGTCAGGTGCCTCCCCCAGTGGGGCACAGGGCTCACAGGGTGTGCACAGCACAGGGCATGTGGGGAATTCCTCCGGGGGGTATTTGTGTAATTAACCTTTGATGACCTGTAGGAGAGGATTTCCTGGGCTCCTTTTCTACTGAAGGAATGAATCCAATTGCTAGGTAGCTGTGTATAGCGGGTGCTGCACTTACCTCTATTACTCCCTGCCACAGGACTCTCTTGCCTTTCTGAACTGTCAGCCCATTCCACTCCTGCCACCATAGTGGCATTTAACCCCCACTGTGTCACCTCTTAAATTTAGATAGTGCTTTTTTTTTCACTGCTATATCTTTTTGTCTTTTTTTTTTTAAATCATTTCTATAGCATCTCTGGTGGTGCAGTCCAGTGAGATCATCTTCAATAACAGATGCATGAGAATACAAGAGAATTATTGACTTGTGCTTCCTGCTCATAATCACTTTTAAAGATACTCTGCTCTCATTCTCATTAGCATCCTTATCACTCTGATTAGCATCCACCTGAAACAGGGATTGTATTTTACCTGATGAATACCGGGTACATTAATATTTTAAAGAAAAATAGGTAATACGTAAACTGAGATGCTTAATGGCATACAAATGATGGTTACCTCTCATTTTATTTTTTACAGAATACTGTAGACTATTTATGTTCCTATAAATTGCTTTTATGGGTTATCACACCTTTGCACTGCTCATTGTGGAGCCAAGTTGGCTTTGCTATATGTCTTGTGAGACACCATAAAAGACCTGTGCCTTAGAGCCCCCTGATGTAAACACAGAAGCAGAAGGTGTTTGTAAGCCTGCTTACCCCCTGCAGCCTCAGTGATTCTACGCTGTGTTATGGAGAGTTAAAATCTGCCCTCTTCCTAAGCACAGAGTAAGCAACCACAACTGAACACCTCAGCTGCATTGTATTTATTAGCTAGGCCATGAAGAACAGCTTTTGACTGTTAAATCTGTTGTTAAAATAAGCCTTTTGCATCAGTGTGTTCATCAGTAGTTGGTTGTGCAGGCTTGGGTGTCTTCTATTCTGGTGGTGCTCTAATTGACTTTGGTTAAAGTCCATTGTGCTAATGAGCAGGACTCACACCTAGCCAAAGCCTATTAGCTAGTGATTGGTTTTCCATTTTAAATCCATATTTTAATTAAAGTGATGTTGTACACCTGAAGACGCTGTGCCAGAGATGTTCAGCCACTGCTAAGCTGTGCAACTGGCTCATTTCTGTGTGTTGCTCAGTGATTTCAGAGTGCTCTTGTAGTCTAGGTAACCTCAGAAATAGCCACTTCTCATGGGTAGAGACTTTTTATGCTTCCAGCATAAAAGCCTGGTTTTGGGAGGTGCTGAGTGCTGCATCCAGGCTGAGAGCACTCAATGCTTTCAGCAGGGGTTAGGCGGCTGCTGTCAGATGCCCGGGGTGAGCTTCCCCCCTCCCTGCTTCTGACAGACTAAAATTAATATTCACTTAGCAGCCAGCTGATGAAAAACATGTTAATGGGAGCAGGGTTGAGACATATATTCAACCTGAAAAAAGCAGAAGCTTTTAGTGGGAAAAAATGGGAAGACAGAGAATAAAAAATGATGTCATGGTCTTCAGTATGATCCAAATTGATATGAGCTGGGCAGGACCTGCAGTCATAATATCAGTGATATATTATTCAAGATTTATGTTTGCAATTTAATTTTCCTGGAGTATTTCCTGTATTTTTTGTTTAATATTGAAAATGAGGACTGGATTTCTTTAATTTGCAGTGTTTTTATGGTCGGGTATGTCTCCCTACAGTAAACATAAAATTTTAACGGTCAGATAAATGGTCTTTTCTTCTTTTACATTTAGAACAGGGAAAAGGTAGTAAGAGCTTTGAGAATATGGCCATTTCCGTGAATATTTTTTTTACTGAGTCATATATAGTTGATGTTGATTCTCCATGTTCAAAACCTCTTTGCAAACAATTTATGAGGATTTGAAGTACAAGAACTTGAATTCTTTGTGTTTAGTTTAATGATTAAATGTTCTATTTCTATAATCTTTCATTTCAGTTGGAGTGATGGGGATTTTTTTTTAAATATGAAAAGTGATGCCACTCTTCAGGAGCTAGAGAAGTTTGGTACATAAAGCAAAACAATTAAAAAATAAAGATCATTTAAATTTCATTGCTTTTGTGTTCTCTGTTACTCTTCTAGGATTTCAGGTCTGGCCAGTGATCATTCAAGTCACTTTAAGCCTTTCATTGCCTTGGCAGCGATTCAGGTCACCTTCCCCAAAACAGGGAGGTGGTCGTTGGTGTATCTTGAAGAAACTGTATAACAGCTACCTATTAGCATGTCAGAATAACCAAGTCCATGCTTCCACATGAAACATACATTATTAAAAGCTATATAACTTCTGAAAAGCCCTGGAATACACAAAGTAAACGGAGTTCATTTAAGGTCAGTAATGTCATACAAGTTATTTATGAGAAAATATTATAATAGGAGATTCTGCAAACTTTGATTTAAAATATCCTTTAATTTTGACTTATGAAATCATAACATCATTGTCATTATGTCGCTTAAAGGTTGAAAAACACTTTTAAGATTTAGTTCAGTCATTAATGTAGCACTGCCAAGTCCACCACTAAACCTTGTCCTTAACTGCCACATCTACACATTTTGTAATTACCTCCAGGGGTGGTGACTCAACCACTTCCCTGGGTAGCCTGTTCCAATGCTTGACAATGCTTTGCATGAAGAAATGTTTCCTAATATCCAATCTAAACCTCTCCTGACTCAACCTGAGGCTGTTTCAAATTCACCCTTTCACTTGTTGCTTGGGAGAAGAGACCAGCCCCAACATTCTTCCGCGTAGACGTGGAGAACAATGAGGTCCTCCCCAAGCTGCCTTCTTCTCCAGGCTGAACATCCCTTGCTCCTTCAGCTGCTCCCTACCAGACTTGTGCTCCAGACCCTTCACCGGCTTTATACTCATATTTTCCAGCTGATATAGACAGCCCATGTGCATGCTGCAAAGCTGGTGTGTGCACAGAGGGTATGCTTGGCGTTCTTGGACACCCAGCCACCTGAACAGAGCTGCTGTGTTTCCAGAAATCCCAGACACAGGTCTAGTATCCTTTAATTCCTTTCTAATGAGATTTCTGGATGTTAGAGGATGCACAATTAGGATCTGCTGTACTCTGCTGTATCAGCACAGAGGAACCAGAGTGCAGGATAATACTGCATTTGTTTTCCCACTATTTCTTTATCTGTTCTCCATCTCGGGAGTCAAGAGGGATTCAAAGCCTTTATTAGCTGTGTGCTCTTTCTACAGCAAGATAATCTGAAGGTATTAAAAAAGAGAGAGCTCAGATTTGTGGTTTTGGTAGGTTATTCCCACCAGCTCGAAACAGAATCCAGGCTGCTTGCTCAGCGTGAGCTGGTGTGTGTCTATGTGTCCATACATGTGCCGCCAAGAAAGCTCCAGAGAAAGACAGACAGACTTTTCAGTCATGTTTGCACTTGGAGAGTCTATCCCAGACAGTGCTGAATGGTGGTCATTTGGAAGCTTTGACATTACTGCTGTATGCTCAGGACTGGCTTTTTTCTTTAAAAAGTGGGATCGCCAAAAAGCAAGTTCTATGCCAAACCGATGGAGAGTCAGGATTTAAAGATGCATGAACAACTCCTTGTCAAAAGCTGCCCTGATCCTAATCTGAGACCTAATACAAAACCTGTTTGCTCTATAGCATTAAACATTAATAATGTTAACTAGAAGCTTGTAGTTACTCTTTTATGTAACCAGTTCAGTGCTCACTTATCTGCATAATAGGGCACTGACTATTACTCTACCAGCTCGGCTTTCTTCCAAAGGTTAAAGTCATTTTCTCTGGCACTCTTTTGCTTCCTCCAGAATGTCTTGACCTATAATAAATAGATCAAAGCATCAGGTAGCTGAAAGCGGAGGTCTGAGTTTAACTAAGGAGTTCTCAGATGATTCGGTTCAAGCTTAGGTCCTGATGTCTTGCTGTGGTACAGCACAGCCAGAGGGACCGGCTGGGTAATCCAGATGTTGCAGAAATCCTGTTCTGTGTGCAGAAATCAGTGCCTTCATCCAGGATGTTGCCAATAGTGAGGTGAGAATCATTTTCTTTCTGTTGGCTGCTTGGCACAATTACATTAGATTTTTATTAGTGTGGGGAACATGAGGAATCCCTGCACTTTTCTTATCACTGCAGTAACACTGCAGACTACACATCCAAGTCTTGTGTAGCAGAAATTTCTGTTCCAGCAAAGCTTTTGAAAATTCATTGGAGATTTGGGCATAGTGGTTTTATAAAGTGTTGATACTGCACTTTGGAGGAGGCTGTTGTTCCAGGACTGTGCTTGTAATTGCTGTCAGAAGATGTTAAAAGCAGTGATTCCAATCCAGCAAAACACTTAAACATTTCCTGCACTTGGAACACGTGTATATTGTTCCGGTAACATCAGCAGGACCGTCCACTTGCCTAAAAGGAGGTATTTTAAAGCCTGGCACAGATGGGGAGAGAATGCTTTGCAATTCATAGGAAAATAACCTAGGAAAGCAAGAGGAAACCTACTATTGGTCATATTATTAATTCAGGGAAGCCTGAGATTAAATGTTTCAGAGTGACTGTGCTTTCATCAATTAATAGCATGAGCAATTTCTCATAGGAGCTGTTGAATGTTGGAAGAGGAAGATGTGGGAAGAGATGGGTGGTGGGGAAGGGAAAATAGATGCAGCTCATGTGGCACATGTGTTTGTGTACCCTTGCACGAGGGTTAAAGGAAACTGGAAATAATTTGTTTCATGTGCCCATTAACTGTGAGACTAATCTGTGGCACATTTAATTTTTTATAAATAACTAACATGGTTTTCAGCAGTTATATGCTAAAAACTTCACGAACAGAGCAGATGTCACATATTTCCATCGTTGTTGTGTGTGGAAAGGAGGTTTGTACTATAACTGCCAAAACAGACATGTTTTACAGACATAAAGCATGAACTTTTCATAACACAGCTGATTGCAGCAGTAGCTGGGTCCTGTCGTACACAGAGAATAGCTGGAGATGGCAGGTATGAGGAATGAAAACTGGAGCAGCACTGCCTTCATGCCAAACATCTTGCTTGTTCAGGTGCCTGGTTTTAATTGAACTGTAAGAGTCCAACCCTGTCCTATACGGAGCAATAATTCTCTTGGCAGAGTTGATGAGAATGAAGTTTCTGGGCAGCAACCGGATAGCCCAATGGTATTGGGTCCTTAGAATCCATAGGCTAGAAAATACAAACTGATTGTAGACTGGGGAGTTGGTGTTATCTTGGTTTTGGCTAGTCTAGGATGAACGTCTCAATTCATTGATGAGCTGCAAACATGGGAGTGGAGAGTCTGGTTTAAGTTTTGTTGAAAATTAAATGGATGCTGGCCATTAGGAAGCTAGTTTGACCATCTTCCTAACTTCATTCCCGTAACAGACAAAAGCAAAAGCCTCCAGATTATTCAAAGGATTGTATAGGATTAAGTAAAGCAGTGTGATGCTTTGGTGACCATACACCATCAAATTAAATCATTGATCGAAGATTAGACCATTCAAATTGAGTGCAGTGATGTGGAAAGCAGAAAATTAGAGCAGGAGGCCAAGTAAATTCAGCAGTGACTAGCTCTATTAGTTTGCTATGTCTCTCTGCTGGAACTTAGTTTCCTTGAAAGTGGTTTCAGTCATGATTGCATTTTTTACCTGAGCCAGTGAGGTCTGTTGTATCAGCAGACATCTTGGTTTGATGAGTATTGTATCCTGTATAGAATAAGTATTAACCCCTTTCACTGCTCACAGGGATGATGATTTTTTTTTAAAGGTGTCTTTTGAAATACTGGTGGCTCTCTGTGATTGTTATAAACACGTTTTGTCCAGCAGATATGTGCTCAAGTATGAAAGGAAAGTCCTTGAAAATTGGTTGTAAACTGGTGATAGTTGTTACCCATCAGTGGCTTGATCTACTTCTTGTGCTGGTTAACATGTCAGGATTATTCCACTACCATCGAATGGAAACCCTTGGCAAACAGGATCCTGACATTTCATATGGAAGTTATTAGCACTTTGGAACAAAAAAGGGTCAGAATGAAGTGTGTGAACTCCTTCCCATCTATTTTGAAGGTGCTGTGTTGTCAGGGTGTGCAGTCCTGTCCTCTCTGGCGCTGCAGTGAGGAATGCCTATCCTTACACTGGGCACTGAGCAGGAAACATGGCCAGCTGTGCCACAAAGACCAGGAGCACTGAGCAGTGACTGAAACGGTGCTCTGCAGTGTGGCAGGATCACAGGGAGCAGAGGCAGCACGGGATAGAAGATCTCTCCCTGCGAGTACCCCCCGCGTGTGCCCAGCAGCCAGAGCTGTGAGCGGTGCTCGCTGCCCGCCCATTCCCCACTGGCTCACACACCTCACAGTGCTCTCAGCCTTTTGAAATGACACCTCCTGTTATGCTGAGCCTTTAGCCTTCCTATTTTGAAAGCTGAATTCCACACTCCTGGTAGCTGCCTGAGCCCAAACCTGCCAAGCAGCAGCTGATTGGAAAGCATTACTATTGCAGTCACTTCAGAAAAGCTCAGCACCTCTGTCAAGCAGGCTGCTGGACACAGGGCCATTCCTTTTGTTTTGCAAAGTGATTATCTCTAGTGTGGAAATGTTTTTAAAAGTAATAATATTAAAAGCTTTTAACCTCAGCTGGTTCTGTTTGTTGTAATTTTGCTTGTAAGCCTTTCAGATATTACGGAAAGGAATGATCTTGCATGGCTAAAACAAAACCGAACTTCCATCAGCTTCCACTGTGGCTTTTTTTTTTTTTTTCTGCCAAAACAGCTGGAAGAGCATTTGCAAATGTGGCATGTTGTGCTGGGTTCTGTGACTGATAAAAGTTACCAGTACCAGAGTTGCTGCATGGAAAAGAAAAAAGCTGTGTCTCTTCAATTGATGTGTAGAGGTAGTGAAATGTATATTCAGAGAGAAAAAGTAACAATAAGACTGATGAGGAACCAGAAATATTAAAATTTAAAGTTTTAACAGATTTCTGAGGTGTCAGCTGAACCCAAAGACTTGGAGCAGCTGATCGCATTTAAATTTCTCAGACTAATTAAGTGCATGCCTAAAGTATGTAATTCTCTGAACTTCCCTTCTGCTTACATGAAGTATATAATTAAATGCCTTGATAATTTGCAATAAGTGCCAAAGCATTTTGAGGTGTCATAATAGCTCTTCTGTAAAAGTGAGCTCCACTTGAAATACGTTGGATTACTCCTTTTGTCTTTCTACCTTACCCACCTTGATGCACCACGTAAGTTTTTATGGATCTTTCTCAGAGGTTTTCTCATGACTTTTCTCTTGTATGCCTATGTAAAATATTTTCCTTCCAACTCAGGTATGCTCTCCTCTTCTTCTTTCTCTTTCTTCACCTCTCATATCCTCCATCCTTACCTTCTATAAATTATTTCAGATGCTATAGTTGCACCAGCTCAAGTCCAATTCCTACAGAAATTTGAGTTTAATTCTGGAAGATGGGGGCGAAAGAGTAAACGCTTCTCCTGTCCAGGGACAAGAAATGCAAATGCATCAGAGCAGCAAACTAAAATGCTACAGTCACTGCAAGTGTAAGCAACACGGCAGAAACTTTCTCAGTAGTCTTACCGAAAACAGAAGCATGTTAGTGTGCCTTTACTTGGCTGCAGGTTAGTTAAAATTGAGTGGCACTTGATGTAGAATCTACACCCCAGGAATGGAAATGTCACCTCCTTTGCTCTGTTTTATATTTTAGTTGTTCTTCAGCTAGAGCAGACCAGCTTACAACCTCAATCTGAAAAGTTCTGAATTCTCCTCTAGATGCCGAGCCCAGCAGTCACTTGTGAGAAAGATGCTGGAAATTCATTCACAATCACTCTTCTCTCTTTGCCTGTCCTATAATATCTTTCCCCCCACAGACCTAGAGGTCACCTTCATTGAATATGTGGTTATTAAGGCATGCCAAATGGTTATTCTGTGATAGGATCCAGGCTGTGAAATGGTTCATTCTGTGTGGGTCTCTGAGCCATCTGACTGAGCATGCGGTGAAACTGTGCAGATGAGCAAGGCGCTGAAATTTGTTGTCAGGGTGGCAGATGTTTTATTCTCCTGGTGCGTTCTCTGGCATTTCTCAAGGACGTGAAACAGAAGCAGAAGAAATTGAATTGCTGTGCTCGCTCTCTCTGCTTGTTCTCCAAGGTAGTTTTGCAACTCATTTCTCCTGTAATCTTATCAAGTGTGAGAAGAGACATGCACCTCCTGACTTCTCTTACAACTGTGCTTTATACATTCACAGGTAACCTTCTTTACCCAGCCAGCTGTAATTTTCAGCATGGGTGGTTTTCATGGTACATATCTTGCTTATCACTTTAGTGTACATAATATCCTTAACAATGCTTTAAAGACGGGCATTTGGATGACTAAATAAACATTGCTGCCACTAAAACATTTGTCTCCTGACCTCTGGTCTGCACGGTACATGGCTGGCAGAAGGGGAGGGCATGGAGAAGGCAGAAGACAGCATGCTGATGTAAGCTGCTGTCTAGGCTGCCATGATAACAATCCCTTGCTGTGCCTTAAAGCCTTCAGGTGCCAGCATATGCCCTGGGGAATGCTGACAAGTGAAGGGAAATAGGAAAAGGTAGCAAAGGTAAGTTTGGCCAAACTCTGCTGCCTTCCTTGAGCACACAACATGGTCTGATTTGAATTGATGTAGGGAATGCTGGCCAGCTCCTGGAAGGCAGCACGTTATTTCTAAAACTTGGCTTTGGAAATGGCAAGGCCAACTGTTATTAAAAATCTTCAACTCAGTTCTAGTGGACAATAAATAGAATTAGGAGAGTCTTGTCTGAAATGAAAGTTGGTTTCGTTTTGCTACCTGATCTTTGCTATTAGAAAACTAATCACATAGTTTTACACTATAAGTTTAGCCGTGCCTAATCAAGAATATAAATTCACTGATGCAAACAGATTCAATAATTTCGTAGTGTTAGATTTTTTAATTATTAAAAAAAAAAAAATCCATACCTTGTATTGCTCATAGGTTATGATGGTAATTCAATTGGACCCCACCACTTCCATGATGTCTTTTTTTACAGAAATATGTAACATTTATGGATGCATCTCCATACTTACTCTAGAGATCTCAGGGACACCACAAGCAGCCATCGGGCA
The DNA here is from genome assembly GCA_013397895.1 of Origma solitaria. Lineage (NCBI taxonomy): Eukaryota > Metazoa > Chordata > Aves > Passeriformes > Acanthizidae > Origma > Origma solitaria. Next base: position 1,650,272 of record VZRL01006316.1, on the reverse strand, counting down.
TATACTGTCAGTTTGGGTGAGACATGACTGAGACCTTGCACCCCAAAACTGTGATGATCTGTGGTGCCTCCACTCTGTCCCTCAGGACCAGGGAGGTAAGAGATCACAGCTGAGAGCTTCTGTGTGGCCAAGCTGGGCCAGCATGGGCAAGCCTACACAGGGTGGCAAGCAGAGACAATACAGCTGTGTCTGCTGCTTGTTGTATTTAGATTTTGTTGTCCAGCTGCTGCATCCAGCAGCGACCTACAGCTTACTGAGTTCAACCTCTAATGTGATTTTCATTCTCAGAAACCTCAAAACTTCTCATGAAGAGTGTAAAGTTTTATGTGAATTTAAAGGATACAGAGAGGAAGGCAGGACTGCCTTATGATGCACAGAGAAAATAAGGGTCGTAGTGAGTTTGGATTCCCAGTTTGGTGCTTCTTCAGTGTGGAAGCCTGAACTGGCTATGGGTTGTAGAGGCAAAGCAGCAAATCCTTCTTACCCTGCATGTGCACAGTCAGGTGGCCCAGCAGGTAATGCTCAGAGCATCCCTCAAGTTCTTCTGGATATTAATGAAGTTGTAGCTTGAAGCTTATAGCCTTGTCTCTTGGTACTGGATTCGTGACTATCAAGCTCTGATTTTTACATTGTTTTGTTGTTTGTTTCTTTTAACCATGGTGTCATTTCCTTCAAAATGAATGTGGCAGGTGATCTTACAGAAGTTTGGAAAGCTGGGACTTTCAGAATCTGCACCATTTCAGTAAAGTTTGGCCAACTAGCAGCACAGGGTGTGCTCTTCCCCCAAAATAAGCAGCATCCTTCTGCGTGCTGATTTTGACAGAAACCCTGACATCGGTTTAGGAGTAATACAGCTGATGTACAACTCTTTGCCTCAGGATCATACTATGCTCCTGTCAGTCCTAGTAGTCATCCTGTTCACTGCCCGTCTCACAGGAGGAGCAGAGTGGTGACAACAGAGGAGATGCAGCAGCTGTCACACCTATTTACAGCTTCTCAGTCACTGATGTGAGAATAAACAAACATGAATTCCTGCAGTTGCATTGTTAGCAATTTATCTTTAAAACCAGTCACTCGAAAAATATCGAGGCACAGGTAAAATAGCTCTGTCATCACTTTCTGTGTGGTTTGCAACCTACTGCCTGACCTGAGAATTTCAGGTCTGTTTCTGTTTCTGTTAACTTAACAGAAGAGTTAAGGTCAAGGCCACATACTTACCTGGTGAAAGCACACATTTCTCTTCTGAGTGAAGTTGTACCAAAACGGGATGTGGCTCACCAAATGCAGGAACATGCTGATACTTGTCTGCTGCTGCCATTTTATTCCCTGACTTTATTACCCGCTCAATTGTGATGAGTAATTCTCACATGTAAGCAAGTGATATTTACTGTAAAAAAGGCCAAGCAAATTCATAGTTAAGCAAACATTTAAAGAAATAACAATTAGATATTGTTTTCCTGTTTTGTTTGAAAATGCGGAGGAGAAAACAAATTGAAAATACAAACATTTTCCCTTGGATATCCAAGAAGCAAGTGCATGAGCTCATATTTTCCAGCATTGCATCCCCAGAAATGTGGGCATGAAAGTGGTTGTATACATTCAGTAAATCTTTAATAAAGTCAAACAGTGGCTGACAATAGATTTGTTAAAAAAGCAGTAAGTCAGGAAACTTGATAGGATTAAAACTATGATCTGTTTTGGGGGCTGAAGTGGAACAATCCCAGATAAACAGAAGGAGGGTGAGTCCGTAATATCCCATGCAGTCACGGCATTTGGCGACATGGATGTTGTGCTCTGTTTTTCCTTTTGTCTCTGCTTTCCTCCTCCCCAGAGCTGCAGAGGGAACCACACAGAACAAGCATCTCATGGCGGGAGCTGCAGTTTTGGCTGGGAGTTGAGAGCTGTCATCCCTTGAGCGCAGCAGATTGGCTCCGTGGTCTGATCATTGGTAATCACCCTTAGCAGCTGCCTCTTGGAGAGACATTCCAGCACTCTGGCAGCTACAGAGGGCTTTGTGATCAGGCTGGCCTGCAGTCAGTGTTCCTAGCTGGGGCTTACCTATGCAGCTGTTTCTGAGCTCTGTGGGAAGCAGTGGGACTGCGCGGACTTAAAAGCTCCATGTGGATGGTGCTTTCAGGGGCATGGCTTCAGAACTGCGATGAAACATTTTATCCTTCTTTGTTTCCTCTCATTTTAGGAGGCTTCATCCCTCTCCCTGCCACCTTTCTTTAATGTGCCACTGTAGCCTTGCGCACAATTCCCCAGTCACAGCAACATGTGGTAGGGTTTGAGTATCTCTGCCACCATTTGACCCTCCTTTGCCATGGCTCTGTGGGATGGTGCTGTTCCTTTTCTGCCTGCCTCATCAGCTAGTGTCAAATAAGTTGGGTGCTTATCTCTTAGAACCACTAAGGATGTATTTATTTATTCAGTAACTTATGTTCTATGTAGGATCTCATACCAGGGTGTGGTACCTGCTGATATCGTTCTCACTGGTTCATTATTACCAAAGCTCTGCATTTCCCTGGAGGCACCTGATTGTAGCTTCCAAAACATAGCAGTCAACCTGTTTACCTTTTTTTTCCCCTCCCATTTAATTTTTTTCTTCTGTTTTTCTAATTAATCATAAAGTAGAGTTGCTTTTGTGATACATGGGATTACTGGAACCAGTGCTTCAAGCAGCACAATTCCCAGTCATCTTTCAAATGTGATACTGTTTTTGCTACAGGAGTATGTATTTCGTAGACAGTCTGGGCTACATTTATTTTTGTAGGTCAAATTTAACTGTGGGCTGTGCTGCCTAAACCAGGCATTGGATTTATATTGTCAGAACCACCAGCAAAAACCTGAATGCTCCTGAACTGGATTTTTTTTTTCTTTTTAATCTATTTCACAGGAGCCACTAGATAGCCTCCAAATGTATTTTTTGGAAAATGTGACACATTCACAAAGAGACAGGCTGATGGGAACAATTGCTGTTAAAAAGCAGGAAGCAAAGCAGCAGTGAGGGCATATGTGCATTCACGTCACGTAAACCTGATGCTGACCAGAGGGAGCCACACCTTCCTCCCTGCCCAGGAAAGCCCCACGGCGACAGGGTGCCACCTGACCTTACTGCCACTTGAGGACAGGGTTATCCCTGGCCATGTCACCATGTGCAGGAGCAGGCAGCCCCTGGTCACGAGTCCTGGGCAGAGCAGCGGTCCCTGCGTTCCGAGGGACGTGTGGGGAAGCAGGAGTGGCTGGAGAGTGGCACTGCTCTTCTGCTGCCCCTCTGCCACTGTCTGCCAGAGCAGAAGAGCCTTTAGCTGAAGAGCAGAAGGGGAATCCAGGAGGAGGGGTGTTTCTGATACATTTGCTCCCAGGTCCACATCTCTGTGCACGGAGTGCTGGATGCTAAGAGCAGCCATAAATTATCGGTGGGAATAAATGCATGATGTTAATATGCCTGCATGATATCAATATGATCCAGAGAAATCAATGCTGAAAACAGTGTCAGAATTGTCACGTGAGACACATAGTAGAATTGAAAAAAAAACTGAGCAGGAGTCACAAGCAGATGTAAATCCGCTCGCTAATATGTCTTGCAGGCAGTGTCAGGGGTGTTTAGGTGATAGCTGCTTCTGCAGCAGAGCAGGCAGTGTGAATGCAGTGCCCACAAACTGCTCACAGTCCGTAAGTAAAAGGCAAATTAGCTTTGCACAGACCTGTGGAGGGAAAAATACAAGCTGAGGAAATAACAAGCGAGTGATGTGCACTCTGCTCTTTGCTGGATGCAGAGCAAACTGGAAGTGCTATGAAGATTTGGAAACTTGAAATTGTTAACCAAAGAAACAAGCAGCTGGTTTTTTAGTTCATGTTTGGCCTTTTTCTTCATCTGTCTCAATTAGTTTTCTGCCTTCAAATGAGGAGCATTAATATCGTAAATAAACCCTTGTGTCAACCATCTCATCCATCCTTCTGTATTTCCCTTCAAAATCTCATCTAATTCCAGCCACAATGATCTCATCCACTGTTCACTTTTTATATTTCAGGACTGCCTTTTTTTCATATATACCCTCAATCTTGCATTTGGTTTCACACGTACAGCAAAGCCACTTTATTGTTTTATCCAGAATACCTTCTGAAAACTATTCTATTTAAAGTTGGTAAATACTGGGCCATGGCTGGACTCTGGTGCCTGTAGCCTTCCAGTTAGACTTCTGTCCCATTGACATCTTTACCCTGCACTTTCCTTTATTCTTGGGTTTTGATCAAGACCTTTTCATTAATTTTCACAGTTCCTATGGAACCCTTATCTTTAACTAGAATTGTTAGTACCTAGATAGAGTAAAAAAATTTTAAAAATTCAAATCACAGGTATTGGAATATTCAGCCCACTGAACACCATTTTGAAGGATTTTTGTCTTTTTCTCCACATCTGTGGAGAAAACAAGCATAATTGTATTCCCATACATGAATCCAGGTGTGTCTGGAAGCTGTCAGCCTGACAATAATCTTCCCAAGAAATGCTCCATAGTCACTGCCGGTTTATCATCCAGCGATTCCAGGTAGCAGCACCCTTCAGAGCAATGAATTGGGTTACAGAAGAGCCTAACACCAGCCTGGGTATATCTTATTTTGACCAACCTTCTTCAGTGTCTTTCACATCAGGGGTAAAGCCAAACGAATCAAAGAACAATCAATAAAAATAACAATCAATAAAAATGACAGTCAATAAAAAATGGAGATTAATTAGTTTAAATAACTGAGATAACCAGAGAACAACTCTGAACGCTGCTTAACCCTTCAGTTTTAATTCTCTCACCTCAGCAGCAATGCAGTGAAGCTGACAGAAAGGAATCGTTGCTTTGTGGATATCCTTATTTGTGCAAATTTCCTTTCACTGAAGCAGTCTGTGCTCCCATGCTTCTTCATTCACTGGGCAGTGCTCCTGAGCACCCAGGTCAGCCCTGGCAGTGGGAAAGGGCAGCTTGGTCACATCTGCTCTCAGCTGTCTGCCAGCATCCCCTCCTCTTCCATCAGTGCAGCATTTTAGTAATTGAGATAAGAACAGTCTCGTGCCATCGCACATGCATCTGCTTTCAGATCTGGGTTTTCAAAGCATGTGTTCAGATCCAGTTTTCATGCATCACTGCACTACAAAGACTCAATTTGCATAGTCCATTTCAGGTTGTTGTACTTCAGATTTTTCACCTTGTCATACTGAAATTATGTCTTTATACATGTATGTCAAGGTGGACTAAAGATGTATTTTCCCCTTTCCAGGCCTTCCATGATCAAATGATAATTGCCTGGAGCTTTTCCACACCCACTCCATCTTTTAAATCAAGTCCTTCGAGCAACAAGTTCAGGTTACTCAGTAGGAGTCTGTAGTCGGCAGTGTGGAAGATGAGGTTGTCTTGAACCTTTTCAACAAATGCATGAGTCCTGAAGACAAGAATTTCATTCTGTGCTGGCTCCATGTCTTTGGAGAGGGTAGAAAAAGCTCATGTGTGGGGTGTGAATGAGGGTGTCTAAAAAGAGGGGGCTGTCACCTTGAACCAAAGTCAGCATCTCTGTGTTTTATGTCAGATATTCTTGGAGTGGTTTGGGTCCAGTTAGCAGTGGTCTGGCTTAGATTAATTTCTTTTAACTTTCAGTATCTTTATGGGAAAAAGAGGCAGATTCATCATGAATCTGCCATTCATCATTTTGTGTCATGATACCATAATCATCTGAAATCATGATATAAAATAGCAGTTCATTTTTTATTAAAATTACATTTAGTCTTACTGGTAGCTTCTTTTCCGTCTTATCTTTTTCACTTTAAGGAACAAGATGGCCAGCAGATGTAAAGGCTATCATCTGGAAAAAGCTTTCTTACATGTGCCTTTTAATGCTTGATTTCTGAGCTGTGAAGACTAGTGCATCAGTGTTGCTTAAGTCAAATATTTACATTTATAATATTATGCAAAGCAAAATTATTAAGGTCACAGACTTCCTGCTTTGACATGAGAAGTAACCTTTCCTTATATTATCCAGCACTTTGTGTAAAAATGTTTGATGTTTCACTGGGAGATGTTGTTAATAGCAGCTGAAGCATTTATCATAGCGACATCATGTCTCTTAATCAACAAAAGATCACAGTAACCTTTTGAGAAATCAGAGTACATCAATATCCCTATAATTCACTCCGCTAATGTCAAACTTTTCATGTGCAAGATATCTTGTCTGCATTTCTGCAAAGGAAAGAAACATGTCGTCATCTACATTGCAGGCTTAAATGAAGGCCTAAGATGAAAATAATACAGATCAGATAATATTTTAAGGATGTCGACCTGTATTGGTTCATCTTGTAATGTCTGTGGATGCCCAAGTACAGTTGGCAGATGCCAATGCTGCATTTTCTTGCTTTTCTGCTGTTGTAACTAGACATCAACAGGGGTCAGCTGTGCACTTTTTGGCCCCAGAATGCCAAGCAGCCTTTGACCAAAGCCACTGTGTTACCTGAAAAGAAGAATGAACTTGCCCTTGTATTTTAGCCTCTTGGTGAAAAGTGCTCAGAATCAGCCTTTGGCTTTACTGTTATTCTTCCAGCAGGAGAACAACTTACCGTATTTGTTGAATTTGTTCAGTGTTGTGAAGCCATTGGATCATTAGGATTAGTGAAACAAGCTGTAGATGAGAACGATTAAAAATTAACATCAGAATGTCACTAGTCCATTAAAGACAGAGGCAGTTTTGGAATTGGAAGTGAGATAAACCCTAGTAATGCTTCAGAGACTCATTAGCTGATCTTGTGGTGGACACTGGAAATGTACAAAAAGCCCTGGAGAGCTTACAATCAAAGCAGACAAGATAAAGCAAGAAGGAACTTTAAATATGAATAAAAGGGGAAGATTAAAGTCCATAAAGAAAATTAGTTCCAGTTTTCCTTTTTCTTCCTCCTTCATTGTGCAAATAATCAGATTGGTAACACAGCTCTTGTTGTGACACAAATCCTCACTGGCTGATTTTGCTGATGTTCTCTGCATGTAAGCAGATTCTGGCTCAAAGCCCATCTCGTTTGCAGCCTTCATAGGCCACAATCAATTGGCAGCCAGGGTTGGTTCCAAGTAATAGATAAGGGTTTTCTCACCACAATATGGACTGTGCTTTTCATTGAAAGGTAATGGTTCATCCTAAAGGCCAGAGTGATCCGATGATATTTCCTCAGTAATGAGTTGTGTCCTCTAATGCTTTCTAGAAATTTTATTTCTTCTTTTTCTGCTTCAGATCAGCAAGAATTGGATAAATTGTTAATGTTCCTTCTTTTTCTCTTTTCTGACAGTACAGCTGTAAGGAGCTTGATATAGAAAGGGTGGGTATTGGTGAGATTTACAGGGAGCGTGAGTATATGGACAAGGAGTACTTGTGGTGTTCTCAAGACCTCCGTTTTTCTACATTCCTCAAAGAGCAAGCACCTGCCCTTTGGGGAAACAGATGGTGCCTGCACAGCAGGATTATAGAAGGAACTGGGTTATAATGGAAGGTGAGAGGTGGAAGCTAACTCTTCTGCAAAATCCAGGCTCTGCTTTCACCTTGGAGATGGTGCCACTGGTTTTCTTATCTAAGTGCTGGAGTAATTTAGTGCCTTGTGGAGAAAAAAGCATTGATGTGGGCAGAGCTGGGATACACAGATGGGATCTGATCTCTACTTGGCATTTGAAGAACATGTTTAAAATCAGTGGTGGCCCTTGTGTATGTGTAGGAATTGGTGTGTAGTCACACTAAGGCTCTGACCACCCCCAGAACTGAAGGAGTGGGACAGAAGTGTTTGTTTCTGTTTCCTTTTACTTCTTTATTTAAGCTGCAAGAAAAACAAGCGGATTTGAATAAAAATGAATGAAATAAGATTCATTACAGCAGTGCTGCATAACACCAGACTCAAGCTCCACTCTTGAACTGCACTTCAATGTGTTCTCATTTGAGCTGGTAAGACCTATGCTTGAGAGACACAGCCTCAAACTGGGAATGAGTGCATCCATTTCCTGTCGCAGTCTTTGTAGATCTTGCAACAGAAAGCTGACCAAGGCCCACTTTAAAAACTTATGAGGGTTATGTCTGAAGTAATCAGAAAAACAGATTTTTTGGGAGGGGGTTTACTCTGGGACAATGTGAAGTACCCAAGGCACAGATGACTTCCCAACAGCTGCCTTCCCCTGCGCATATTTGTGATGCACCTCTTCCTTCTGCCCCCTGCCTACCTGTGTTTGTCTTCTCATGTCACTGCCTCGTTATCCTTTCATCAGTACGGGATGATCCAGGACCCCAGACCAGGGAGGGAGCAGGAGGAGCACTCTGTGGCTTCCCGAGCACAGTCAGCAGAGCCACTGCCCTTACATGCAGTGGTTGTAACAGGCACCAGCAGTGTGACGATTGTTCCTCTCCCTGAAACATCGTGGCACAGCTTGGTTCTCCTACCTCTGTTGCAGTGTCTGAATATCCCTGTTGGATGAAGCAGGGTGTTGGATTTTTTGAATATTCTTTAGCTGTGTCTTGTCAGTTTTGCCTGCGAGCATGCAAACCCTGCAGCCCTCTGAAATCGGTGACATGATTGTGTATGACAGTCATTAGTGGGTGAAACAGAAATCTGTCTGCGAGCATCTGTTTTGAGGGAGCCAAATATAATTAAAGTTTAACCATGCTGCATTTGCTCTTTTATTTACTGGGATCCAGTCTTTCTTAGGGATCACAGTCACATTTCTTGAGGTCCTTCTGAGGGGTTTGACTTCCTGCATTCTGTCATTGTTTCATATAAGTGTTTTGTATTACAGGATGGGTAAAACAAGTTTGTTCAGAGATTCCCTTCAGGATAATGAAACTCTACCTTCTTAAATAAGTTCAAGCTTTTCCCAAGGGGAATATTTTCTAGCTTCAGGTTGTTCTGAATCTGGGCAGTCATCTTGCATGTATTGCATTTTATCAGTTATATTTCCGTGATGCTCTTTGAGCAACAGGATGGATTAAATGTGGCTGTATTCCGTAATTAATTCTATATACTTGACAATAAATATCTAATGTCTTAACTTGGTAAGTGGTACTTGGTAGGATGTAATGCAGAGATCGATTATGTAGTCTTCCTAGTCAGGAAGTGTCTCACAACATGGTTTCCAGTTTATTTTCAAGGCAGAATTGATCAGGTATTGAATTATGCTAGGAGGAAAACACTCAGAACATCATTTGTGGGGCAAAGAACTTACTCAGGCCTTGGGAAAACTTTGTGTAAAAGTTTGTCTTGAGTTCAGCCCTACCAGCAAATACATAGAAAACTTTGTTTTATTTCTAATGTTTTAAACTTTCTAACTTGATCTCATTTTATCGTGAGTGAACATGGTCATCTGTTTATTGTGGTCAGTCTTTGTACCTGATGTGGCTTTTACCCTTCTGACTATGTTTTCCAAGTACAATCATTCATATTACACTCATGACTTGCAGGGCACTTTTAAAATGCAGAATTGATTTAAATTATAATTTATTTTGAAAAATCCTTTCATTTTTCTCTGCTATTCCTTATATTACTAGTTTATTGATTTAGTTACATTTAAGATGGGTCTTTGTAGTTAATTTTAGATGTATGTGTCACTTTTTCACTGCAACTGAGACTTCAAATGAGTAGGAAATAAGTAATGAAATAACATTAAATAGGAGTAGGAAATACATTCCTATTCCAGCACTTAATGAGGTAAGTTCTTGAGTTTTTGCATAGATTTTCAAATAAGCACTATGTGCACTTCCTTAAGATTAGGTACTTACCTTCCCATGTATTGCTAATGGAGAGCAATAGCTGTCTTCCCATGGGATCTCTTGATCCAGTTTAAATCCCTAAATTTGCCTCCTTTTGACTGGATGGTGAGTTTGAGAAGGGTTTTAAAGTGGCTGCTTTTTGGGGGCATGAATATGGTACACTTGTTGCCGTGATAAAATGAGATGGTGGAATTAAGCTCTGTGGGTTGTTTTTGCTGATGGCTTTAATTGTTTCTTGGGGCATCTGTTGTAATAATTTTTCTTTGTGCATTTTCTTCCTGAGCTCTCAGTACCTCATTGTGTTATGGATTTATCCATGCAAGACACAGAACTGTGGTGTGGAATGCACAAGTCTCTTGGAGATATTTTTGAAACAAAGCTCTTCAATCCAGCATTTCAAAATAGAAACAATTAAAGATGAGAGGAATGCTTGCATTTTTGCAAGTGCTGTGCATTTACACTGTTTTACCGAATGACTCCCATGCTGCTTTCTAATATTCCTATGTTGGATTTTTGATGAGTGATGCTCAGCTTGAAAAAGGCTTGAGCTGCAATTCAGAAGTCTTCATGTGGCTGGGGAAGGTCCCTTTGTGGCAGATGGGCTCCTGTCAGGCCTCTGGGTGAGGGAGATCCATCTTTCTCCCCAGTATGCAAAAACCTTCAGAGCGTTCTGGGGTTACCTCCAATGAAAATTTCTTTGCGTGTTACCTTTTTTTAAAAAGTCTCCCTTATCAGGTGCTCCATCAAGTTCTAAGGCTGCACTGAATGATGCAGGGATACCAAATTCTATTTTTAACTGAGCTGCACCTGTCTCAGAGCCAGTGGCTCCTTGGTGAGAATCTGTGTGAATGCTCCAATTTTTGTCTCCTCCATCATTTAATCTTTTCATGGTACACTCATTGCTGTCTTGATAAAATGAGATGGTGATATTTTATTTAAGTTGGGTTCAGAGGGATCATAAATAAAACCTCAGCATGGGTAAAAGTATTACAATCTAGATCACAGAGATTATTATCTGAATATGTAAGCTTGGACTGAAGAACCCAGCCAGGGGCTGGGAACTGGCACATCTCCTGGGGCTGAAAGTGTTGTGCTTCTGCCAGGCGTTTTTTTTTTTTTTTTTTTCCTGTTTTTATAGGACTTATACTAAGGGTTTAACAAAACAGACTTTTGGATTTTGGTGCAGTTCACTTGCCTGATACTTCGCCTCACTTTTTGTGTTCTGGCAGCTGATAATTATTCTCAATCTTCGACTGCTTTTGGCCAGATGGGTTACTTTAAAAATGCATCTGTAAGTGCAAGAGACCATCACAAAAGTGCATGTGTAAATGTCCAAGGTTATGTGGGTGTACATGTCTTGCTTCAGTCTGAAGCTGTCTCTTAAAGCACTGAGGTATCTCTTAGGTGTTTTTTTGTTTTGTTGCTTTGACCATCTGTAGTTCAGAGGACTCTCAACTTCAGCTTGCAGAGGAGTCTGTGTATTTATTCCTCCTCTCAGGCTGTGGAGGAAGCCCACCTGACCTTGGAGCCAGTCCACTTTCTGATTACCTTTAAACACCTTCTACCTGAAATATTTTCGACTGGTGCATTCTTCTGATGGTGGGGATTTCTTCTGTACCTGAATTTCTTCCATACAAAATTGTAATCAGGGACAGCTGTCAAGTTCAAGGAAGGATAGTAATATTTATCTCCTGTTTATGTACTTTCAAAACATTTCTCCAAACATCCTGAGATCCTAAGACACCCGGGGAGTGTGAACTTGCATCTTCTATCAGGCATGGGAGAATACCAAATCACTTCTGTCTAAACTGTTCCAGTTCTCCAGGCCAGTAGCAATTCCATAATTCATACGCCACTGAGTGAAATGGGATAAAAATGCAAATACAATACATTTTGACTTTTTTTTCTTTGTTCCCTGCTCAGCCTTCCATAACACAAGAATAACTGAACAAGCTTTTTTACTGGAATCACTTTTGCGTGGCAAAACATTAATTCCCGAAGAAAACTGTTACATATCCACAGCTTTAATTATCCTGAGCAGCCCCAAGAGTTCAAAGCACAAGTATCAAATTACAAATAGAAGTATAATGTATAAAATATTGATTATTATAGGATGCCCATCCTGTGTATATGTCAGGCACTAAGGAGTGCTATTTTGTCTATACATATATAGACACGCTTATCTAGAGAGAAAGAATCAATGCATAATTTGTTATATTTTTCTGTAATGGGGTCTGAACTGTTTGAACAATCTTAAGCATAAGCACACAAACACAGATGGCTTGGCTGTTCTGTGTTTGTTTGGCGTGATAAAGCTGTCATCAGCTGCTGTCTAGTTCAGCCACACTTAATCATCCCTTGATGGTCTTAGTACATGAGCAAAACCTGGGTTGTGAGTATCTGGGTTTGTGAGAACATATGGAATATTTGGCTCTGATGTTGGCTGTTCTCACACTTTGATGAAGGTTTCTGCCCCTGCCCCCAAAGAGAGACAGGGAAATGTCCTGTATGGATGCTTCTCTTCTGCTTCAAAGCAAAGTGATCCAGGCTTATTTTAAGCCATTTGTGAATTGTGTGCACGTCACGCCTGCTGACCTTGCACCAAAGGGGAAGAGAAACTCGTGTTATTTCTCTTCCTTAGGCTCTGCTGTGGGAAAGTAAATCATAGAAGGCGGTTGAGATACTTGGTGGCACTGAGTTCTTAAACATTTAAGATTTACATGTGGTTGAGCTTTTATTCTCTTCATCATATAAAACAAATAGTTAATGTTGGATGGAACTTTTCTTAGCCCAATGAATACTACTCTTCAAATACTAGAAATTAGTAAATCGTCAACATTATGTCATCTACCAGTTTTTATTCTCTTGTGTATTGTGTGATTGGCCCATTTTTGTCATGAGAAAAAATGCAAGGGAATAGGATTAATTTTTAAGTAAATTATGCCTCTTTAGTTATAAACTGCTACTTACAGAATGAGTTGAGGGAAATGTGTAGTCTGTAGGTTGTTCAAGCCATATGTTGATGCTGATATGCCTGATGGGATCACGATGTATGCCAGCCTGACACATGTTGGTATTCTATCAAATGAAGTGTACGCAGTAGGGACATTTGGCAGTCCTCCTTTCTTTCTGGAAGCAGCTCTCTATTTTACTTGATCTTTATGCTGGCTGCTACCCTTAATATCTCCAGACATGAAGAGGACTAGCATTGTGTCGGATTTTTCTCCTTTTTTTGTCCATCTCAACTGGAATATCATGTTTTTGTTGCATCTCAGGCTTCTTGTATGTCTTGAGCTAGGTGCCAAGTATGCAAGAAAAAATGTTTACAAAAATAGCCTTAAATAAGACATGAGAGACATATCTCAAATATTCTCTCAGCATACCTCAGCCCTCCCCACTTTTTTGTTTGTGAAGACGTGATGCAACAGGAGAATGAAAGGGAAAGAAAAAAATAAATAGGAAAAAGTGTTGGATAAAAATGCTGCATAGCCAAAATAACATTGCACACATCATTACCAGTTTTCTCTCTCTGCTGTTTTTTAGAGAGTCTGATAGAATATATAAGCTTAAGGAGAATAATCTTTGTAGAATAAGTTGAAACTATTAAATTGTTTTAATTTCCCTTCTGAGGCTTTTTATTGGATGCCTGCAAGTATTTTCGGTGAGAAAATTAATCTCTGGAAGTCATCATAGAATAATATTTTTCCCAGTGTGCTTGCATTATAACGCTGGGAGTGACCTTTTATCACATTTGAAGATAGGTTCCAGGTGGCTATCTTAAAGGCACTAAGATGAGGAATTTCTGTCACATCATTAGGTAGAGCAGAGCTGCAGTGGTAGTAATTACTTCTCTATAAATGTATCCCAACTTGTCTTTGCAGTACAGCCATCACTGCATAACAGAAGATACATGAGATCTATAGTTTGAAAGGTTTGAAAGCTTTTGAGTCTGCATGGAATAGTAATTTCTCTGATGAAATAGGGCTAAGCCTGTTAGTGTGGCTTAGTTAAATCTCAACCAATTAATTTTTTATGGGCTGTGTAGCAGGGATTGGAGGAGCATGCAAGATTTTTTTATTGCTCCTGGGTTTTGGTTTGAGCAGTGGTCAGCAGATGCAACATGGAGGAATTTCTATGCAGTTATTTTTTCCTCTACCGGAATAAGATGATGTCCAAAATACTGCATCCTCCTAATCTGAGCTCCTAACACCTGCCCCTTGAAATTCTTTTCGTGTTTGTGAAAGGCATCCTGATTACAAAATACTGAAGGATACAGTGATTTACAAAATTGTTGCTTTTGCTCATGCCTGAATTAAACAATTTTTCTTCTGGAAGTAGCTCTACTTCTGAAATTGTGTCATTCTTTCCCTTGTTGTGAATGGCTGCCAATTCTCATCTTTCCACACCCCCCCACTGCCCTGGGAGAAGAGCCTAAGCAACTTGTTAGGCTAAGGGAGAGGGAGCAGAAGGAAAATCAAATGAATATGAAGGTCAGTCTCTTTCTTTGCTAGCCAGATATCTTGGCCACATCAGTAAATTAATGATAATGAGGCATCACCATTCTGTTAGAAATGAATAGGGCTGCATAGATCATGGTGGAGGAAGCATCTGTGCAGCCCTTTTTGACTTTGAGAAATGGAGTTAGGTTTTGTTCCATATTTTTCCAATACATCTGTTCTGGAGTTCAGCTCTTTGGCTTTCCACTTACACCTCATGATTTGGCTTTTCAGTTTATGGTGGGAATGCCTTTTCCTCAGCGGATACAAAATGCCATTACAATCAGCTTGTGCTACTCTTATTTTCCTCTTTATTCTCTGACACATGGAAAGCCACCTACTCTCTGCATAAGAACTGATAGTGTGCCGCCCTGTGCTTGCCTCCTGTCAGTGATACAGCCTTCTGTCCTTAGAGAAAAGCTGTTCCTTTAGCTGTCAAAACATTATGCCAAGGTGNTTTTGTGTGTGTGTATGGTTTTGTGGTGTTTTGGTTTTTTTGGGCGGTTTTGGGAGGGGTTTTTTGTTTGTTTTTTGGTGATTGTTTTCTTTTGGGGTTTTTTTGGTTGGTTGGTTTGGGGGTTTTTTTTGTAATAGAGGAACTTGACACCAGAAAAACAGGAGATGATTAAATCCAGTTAAATCCAGTAGTTTGGCTTTGAAGTCACCAATGCCAACAATTTTGGAAGCAGTAAGTGGGATAATCAGTACCTCTTCCTTTTGACATATTAGTAAAGAGTTTTAGCTCAGAGGCTTGATGTTTGAAGCTCTTCCAGAATCGCATTCTGAATTAAACTGATACATCTCTGCAGATTGCTCTTATCTCTAAAGGAATTCCTGTTCTCCCTGAGTTTCCCAGTATGACTACACATGATGTGAAATGTCCTCTGTTTTGCCATTTTGGAAAATGGTAAACAGATTTTAATAGCTTCTACTGATGATAAAATTGATGGTTACTTTCATAGCCTCCCACTGAGGTTTTCCATTTTGATTAATGCTTGCCGTTCTGCGTCCCTCTGTTTATATTTTTCTTTTATGTTCATGGTCTCCTGGAAGCATTAAAATTGTAACTGTACATGGGAGCCAGACATGTTCTCCCCCAGTGTGGTGTCCACAATAGGGTGTTACATCAGTTGGATTAGTTATGGAAGGTCAACTAGTGCTGCTTTAATAGTAATTCTGTGGACATTCAGATAGTTTAAAGAACAGTCTGCTTGACTGCCCTGCACACTTTTGTGATACTCACCACTCCTTCCAATTTAAGGTATGCAGATTCACAGTATAAATCATGTGTGACTTAGAGCTGCAGCTTCTTCATAGAAATTTGAATTTCTGTTCAACACTGACAGAATTTGCTCTTTTGCTTGATGCGTTATTGGCTGGAAAGAGAGGAGGAATTTTTGGGACCAGGGGTGGAATGAGAAACTTCTCTGTATCATTTGAGACTTGTCAGCTACTGTCAGCTTTTTTGATTAAAAATACTTTTGTTTGTTCTCAGCCTTACGCACTCGGAAGATGAAATTCAACAGCAGTCGGTCATGAATAATAGTTTGAAAGCAGTAGGGTTCTTTGAAATAATAAAAGCTATTTCAAGGAGGCACTAGGCAGATGTAAATTGCAGGAATGGAATCACAGCATGTTTATCATTAGGATATCTTGGATGCTACCTGTGCAGAAATATGAGAGTGCAAATTTCACTTACCTTCATGCCAGTTATCTACACTGCTTTTTGCAGCTGATTCAGCAGGGGAACTTTCCACAGAGAGGGGCTCCAGCCTGCACAGGAGGACCTGTGCTCATAAAAGCAGTAGCATAGGGCGAACTGGTCCAACTGAGCTCAGTTCCTTGTGGGAATACCTTAGTTAAGGGAAATCAGATTCTACAGCCAAGAGCAGACTCAAAATTGAAGTGTCTGCTGCAGCACCTTGGAACATCTTGGGTTGTTCCTTACTGAATGTTTAGACACCTCTTGATGAAGGCAGGTCTCAGCGTGTGTGGTTCAAGGGCAAGGCTCAAACCTCTGACATCTGAGATACGGCTGATATGGAACAGCTTTGGAGAGTGCTGTCACCTAAAAGGACAAAGATATTTTATCTAGCCTAACGTGGATTGGGAAAGCAGTGCAGGAAGTTATGCACAGGTCCTGGGAATATAATGGATTGGAAGAAAAGCAGAGATTGATAGAATGGAAAGTTTTTAACAAGATTAAAATAACAGGTGAAATCCTGGTGCCTCCATGTTGGAGTGAAAATTTTCCATTGCCACTGGTAGGGTGAACATTTTGACAACTATATTTTGAAAATAAGCAGCTGTTTTTTCTAAGCTTGTCAGCCTAAGTCTCTGATTTCAGGGTGAAGCAGGAATCTGAATTAATTAAAATGAGAATTTGAAGCTAACTGCATAAAACATTTCCATGGATTCTTCCTCTTCAGCATTAGACCTATTTAATTAAATTAAAGAGGATTGCCTTAGGTGGTGGTTAATTTTGTGTGTGGGTTTAATGCATTCAAACTAATCCACTTGCAGTGACCATGGAACAAGTGTCCTGACTGTCACTGTGCACCCAGTCTTTGCATTGTGAGCAGTAGGGTGATATTCTGGCAAACAGGGAACAGAAGAACTTGTTTCTCCAGATATTACCTGGAAATCAATAGCAGCCAATAGGACATCTGCATTTACTGTCCATGCTTTAGATGAGGAGAATATATATGTACATATTCTTGTGAGACACAGGAGAATTAGTGTGGGGAGGTCATGTGGGGTATCTCTTTAGTAAAAAACATTTATTTAGAAAGAGCTTAAGAATTAAGATGTTGTTATGATGGATTTGTGAAGCCATATATTGTTACTGCCTTTGACAACTGTGTTACATTAACTCGTGACTGCAGGTGGAATGTTTTCAGACACAAATATGCACTGCAGTGATCACATGCTACCAGGGCAGAAGGAAATAATAATTTCACTTTATGTATTCAGATTATACCATCATGTAAAAGTATGCTATCTAGAATTTAACAAAAATGAAACTGGAAAGTTAGATATTCTGAAGGAACAACATGGATGTTACAAACCAACACGTGAGCTGTGGTGACATTTCACCTCTCAGCATCCTATTCCTAGAGTGATGCCTGGTGAGACCACAAAGGTGGTGAGGGGCAAAGGAACAGCAGAGCTGCTAAAGGTGCTGTTGAGGTTTCTTAGTTTGTTACTAGAAGATTCAGCTATGCTGAATATCAAATATCCATGCCAAACCTGGGTTCCCAATAAGGTAGCAGCACCTGAGTGTCACAATTCTCTAGCTGACTATGAAAAACTGACACTTGATTCTCAAAAAAAGGGAGCAATGTTATTTCTAAGTCATGGATTTTATGTGATGCTATTTTAGAATGCTATCAGAGTACCAGCGGCTGGTACCTGACTTGCTGTTTGTCATTCCTGTGAATCACTTTGGTTATCAAATAGGATTTTTCTGCTGACTAGAAAGTGTATCACAGAACTGTTCAAGAGCCTTGTTCTCCTCGTGACCCCATATCATGCCAGTGGGAGGTATTCAGCTCAGTGGGTGTTCTCATTACCACTTGACATTTTGCTGTTTGGTTTTCTGCCTGTTGCTATTTAATGATTTCAATTCTTTCCTTGCCAGTCCCAGAAGCCATTTAGCAAGCGATGTACTATTAGTGCTACTTCACAATGCCGACACAGTCACTAGGAAGGGAGTCTCATTTCCAAACAGAGCTCCAGCATTACCCCTCACCATCTGCTCCTGTCACAGCCCTCGCTGTCGTGCTTCCCAGTTAACCCTTTGCCCTGGCCTCCTCGCCCAGTGCTCTTGGGGAGGGTGGCAGCTTTGCCTGAACTGTAAATACCCTCTGAGGCTAAAACAGACTGCAGGTCACTGGAACGGCAGTGACACGGGTGAAGGTTTTGGATGATGTAAATTGGCGTATATTTGCTTTGTAGAGGCACAGGCAGAAAAATGGAGCAGTCACAGAGAGCACTGCAGGTTTCTGTCCTTAGCCTACTGTTAATCACAGGCACTTCACAACTCCCATTAGTGTCAGGTCTGGAGGTCTCACAGCCTTTAATGTAGAATCTCAAATAAGGCTGCATAGGGAAGATACTGTACCTTTTGGGAGAACGAAGATATCAAGACTGAGGATGAGATTCATTTCACTGAATTTAATCTACCAAAAAGATAGATTGCCATTGATACTAATCATCCATGCTTCCCTCTCTCCCGTGGAGAGATGGCTTATCTCCCAAGGATGATTTACATGACTCTAATCACTGGGCAGCCCTGACTGTTAAGTGGCACCAAGAGGCCAGACTGAGAAGGATGCTCAGCTTCAGATGAGCTCAGGCAGAGGCTGGACAAGTTCATGGTAGCAAAATTCTTTGCAAGTTATTAAATCCTTAACAATAATGTCTGGTTTTCAAACTACCTGAGCTGAAAACAGTCAGAGGCTGTGAGTTATTTAGGGGTAGTATCAGACATGCTTCTCCTGTTGTGCTGTTACTCTCCTAAGCATCTATTTATGGCCGCTGTTGGAGCTAACACACAAGGGAGATGGACTTTCTGTCGGACACCATATGGCCATTCCTTGTGCTCTTATGTGAGGCTGCTGTAGCAGTGAGAATGGGGGAATGCACATTTAGCAAGAGGTGATTTCTCCAAATGGCAAATTGGCAGGAAGGTTTATTTCCAGATCTGTGGTGAAGTGCTACTGACCTACAAACAGAAAAACTGGAAGTCAGTCTTGCAGAAAGAGCCTATGCCAGGTGCTGAATGTCAGTGCTTTATGTCAGGTTACCTCAAGCCTTTCAGAGATTCAGATGAGCTGTTTCCCCATGTGTTCCCCTCAGATGGTGCAGACAGCTTGTTTGAGCCTTAGACAGTACAAGGAGATTCAGATTTGACATCATTTACAGCGTGCTGTGTAGCTGTGCTGCTACACGGATGCTCCCTGCCTTTGTGACAGCACTAGGGGAACTAACAGGGTGGAAGCTTGTCATTTCAAATAACTCATGGAGAGCACGGAATGTGTGCCCCAAAACCCAGATGTTGGTCACCAGAACAGTGCTCATGACCTCCCACTGTGTTGGGCACATGTACATATGTGTGTACCTCTGTGCTTGGGATGATTGCTCAATTGAAAGGTTTTGCAAAATTGACCATCCTGGATGCTGATAGCCTTGAAATGGTTTCCTAAGGAGGCACACACCTCTGATTAAGCATTTTGCTGCTGGTATGGTAAATGTGTTCCCATCATTTGCTGCAGAGATCTTTAATTAGAGTCTCCGTAGCTGTTAAATGGCATCATCGCTGCATAAATACACTTCTGTTTGAAGTCAGAATTGCCTTTTATGGCATTCTCTACATAAAAAGAAATGCTTTCCTTATCAAATCCCAAGACATAAAAAAAGGCTGGTGGAATCGGATTCAAAATATCAAGCTGGGCTTTCAAAATGGAAGCTTTTCCTCTCTTTTAAACCTCACTCTGTTGAAACTGCCAGCAATAATCTTTGCTGTAGGGAGAATATATCAAACTTTACTTTTGCAATTTCCTGCTTGGTTTCTTGTAAACTGCTTTTGTCTAATCATATTTGATATCAAAGATAATTTTATTTAATGTGGATTAGGTAGCATGACATATCCACTGTGGTCTTTCATCATTCTCTGTTTAATTTTGAATGTGACATGGTATTTTCTAGTACAGATGAAATTTGTTCAGCAGTCACCTTTGAAAAAGAGCCTGTCTTTTATATCTCTGTAAAATGTTATGCATGGCAAGCGAAACAAATGACTTCATTCTCAGACTTTTCGCATTCTTTGGTGTAGTCTATAGATTACACCAGTGTGGAGAGGAGAGATGGTGTATCCTCACATACTGTCTGGTTCAGCAGCCTCCACAGCACAGCTGCACCCAGCCAGAAGGGTGGAGTTTGGTACCAAAGGAAGAGGTTGCTGAGATAATCAAAATGTGGTGCAGAAGGACAGGGTGTTAAAAGAGATCATTTTTCAGCCCAGTGAGCATTGGACAGGGCAGTTTAGGGCTGAGGGTGTAGCAGCCTCAGGTGATATGGCTGAATGAAGGCAAGGCTTGTTCCTGTTATTTGTTGGCCGTGGTGACTTAGACAACAGTGTTGAAGTTAGTGTAGAAGAGAGCCCTATTGAGAAAGGTGAGAAATAATACCAAAACCCCAAAGGCACTTACTAAGAGGGTGTAAAACAGGAGATTGTGTCTTAAGATTGGAGGATGACAGCAGCAGTGTGGAAAACAATGCGAGGAAGGAAAGGTTGGCTGGTGTTGCAGTGAGGGTGTTTCTTAAGGACAATTTTCCCACACTTTTTTTCAGCTTTCCCTGAAGTCCTGGACTCCTACCAGCTCTGAAAGGGGAGTGTAGGTAGGATGCACTGATGCCTAGGTTTTACTCATTGCTCAAGATCAAACCAGTCATGGATGCCATTATGGAATTTTTTCATTCTGGTCAAGCTGGCAGACAGATTTAGACATATGGCTCTGTTTGGTTTTTCTGGGGTTTTTTTCTAAATCAAATAAATCCATGGTTTGGTTTACCTACCTACTACAGTCCTCACAGAGTTTAGTTTTGGAGTACTGCAGAGACTTGGGGATTTGCCATACCCACACTGCTCATGCGCTTTTACAGGATATTCCGAAATGTGTGTCCTGAGCATTTAGAGATTTGTGAAGTAGATGTTCTGCAGGTTTTTCTGAAACAATGTCATATACTTACATGAGACTCGGAGCCTGCACTGGGTCAGGGAAGACTCTTCCAGCTCTGCATTTCCAAACACAGAAGGGACAAGGATGGAAGCAAAAAGCTTTTGTGTGAACCTTTTTTAGTAGTAAATTGCAGTAGGTATCCTTCTCTTGCCTGAATGAGGAATCCATTCATTTGCAGAAGGATGTAATTTTATACCACTGTGTAGAGGTAAAGTAGTTCTTGAATCATGAAGAATATGTGTTGTGTTCTAGGAAGAATTTGGGAAGACAATTAGAACATGTAAATGACAAGGTTAAACAGTTTGTTCTTCCTTTTTCCTTTTCCATATTGTATCAAGTAACTGCTATCTTACCCAGAACATTTTCTGGTACCACTGAGAAATCCACTAGGAGCCCCAAAGAAACTTTGTCCTTCCCAGTAGGGGATGTCTGGTGTGGGAGAACTGTTAGAAATCTGCCATTTAATGCATTGTGATGGAGCCTTTCAAAATCCAATGCAAAGTTTTCCATTTTATCAGTTTATAAATCCTGGATTGTTACAGTAGTGTGTTTTGCAAGTGAAGTTAGTGCACTGAATACACTCCACCTGTTTTACAATAAGAACTTTTTACATGATCTCTACATAAACCAAGAGTTACCTTCTGAGTGATATATAAAAGGAGAACAAATTCTCTGCATCAGATCCTCACTGTGTTTGTGCAGCATCATGCAGTGATATGATACCATTGCTGGTAGTCATAAAACAGTCCTATTGCTATAAACTCGCATTCTGGTATGTGAGTACTTTGTGTGTATCCCTTCTAAATACATATGATTACTTAGGCTGACTTGAAGCCAGCGTGCTAACTCTTCTGTATATTGCATGTATTTCATGTAGGTTTTCTGCAATAATATTGATTCTAACGGAAATGGGAGAGTTATACAGTGTGTGACTGTGGTATTCCTGACAGGTTAACACCACGTACATGAAATCTCAGTAATTTTGCAAGTTAGCTAGTGGTTAGTCTTTTATAATGACTTTGAGACAGTGCAAAAGCAGATATTAGCTTTCAGCCTGATTTTGCTATGTTTGTCTTCACAGCTTCCTGTTATGGGAGGAGCCTTTATGGACTCACCCAACGAGGACTTTAGTACAGAGTACTCCCTGTTTAACTCATCAGCCAACGTCCATGCAGCTTCTTCCATGCAGAATCCACCAGAAGAGACCTCCCGTTCTTCAAACGATGCCATATTGTTATGGATTGCAATAATAGCAACAATTGGAAATATTGTGGTTGTGGGAGTGGTGTATGCCTTCACCTTCTAGGATGACTGTCACTACAAACACTGGAAGAAAGGAAAACTTCAGCAGTATTGTCATGTGTATGTATGTACGTATGTGTGTATATATACATGTATATCTATATAAATACATATAGGTAGAGACTTTGTTGATTAAGTCCTGCCACAGTCATGGAAATGAAATGCAAGGCAATCATCTTAAATCTTGATGGCAGAAAGTTTGAATGCAAACTGTGTGGAGGTGAGAGCTTTATTTGAGAACAGAGCCAATACCAGTTTTGTATAGAAATGTAATAAAAGAGAGATCAACTTGGGTATAGTAAATACAGAGAGATATTTATATAGAAAGTGCTTATTTTCTACTGTAGATTTTTCTAGCAGCTCTTCTGCAGATTGTCAGCCCGTTTTTTTGTGCGTTTTTTACTGTGGTATAATGTTGTATAGAATTGTTCCAGGTTGTGTGTTCTTAGTTTCCTAGATGGACCAAGTGGTTGGCATTGGCTCAGTTCTGATGAAGTCCAACTTCGTCGTGTGTGAGTCTTCAGCATGGCCATAGACTCCTGGGCTGTGTTCAAAGTCCTGAGTCTCAGAGCCATGACAGGCAGATGCAAGTCTGTCACTTGCCTTCCAGTATCAGTTACTGGAGCTAATGATCAATGAAGTGATGCTGAACCTGTCTGCTGTTTGGGGGAGGCACAGCTATTGCTGCTCTGCAGACCCTCCGCATTTCAGAGGAGGGAATGATAAACAGAGCAGCAGCACAAGTTCCCATTTCTGTCTAGAGGCACTGGATTGCAGTGGTTTGTATGTGCGTTCCTTCCAGGAAACAAATGCTTTTCATCTCATTTGACTGTAATCCAGATTTCTTACAGCAGCTGTGCACTTTCATAGGGTTATTGATGTACTGAAAGAACGATGGGAAAATTGTCAGGCCTAATTAATAGCGAATGATGTCTACGGAAAAGACAAAACTGAGAGAAAAGTTGGGCACTTCTGTGTTCATGGCGGGAGGGTGAATTCAAGAGTCAGGTATGTCCTGGGGTAGAAACAACACAGGAAGAGTAATAAAAGGCTGATGTGATGTGCAAGTGCTTGTATTTCAGTATTAATATATCTCTGGGTTCTGGTAAGAGTCCTGGAAGTGATTTTTATATAGCTGGCTTTTGGTAAAAACTCTGATTATCCCTTGTTCCACTGAGAGGCAACATTTTTACTGCATTCCATGGGCAGTTCATTTTCAAGAGCTGTATCTTTTCGACACAAGCTGTAGCCTTCCTTGTCTGAGAGATTATAAAATCTTGAGAAAAGAAAAAAAACCACCGTTGTTGGAAATCTCCCTCTTCTCTCTTAAAAATTAAACATAAATATATAAAATGTCTGCACTTTGAGAGTAGCAGACAAATTCTTCTTCTATGTGTGCATGTACTGCCTAGGTTTCTGTCTCATATAGCTACTACCCTAATTCCAGAGAGCCTTGTCTGCAGGCACAGAGACTATTTTTGACACTTGCCTGCCACTGAGCTTGAGGCTGGACTAAGAGCTGCTGAATTTATAGAGAGGTTTGGATTTTCCTCTTTTCTCTTTAAACCCATTTTCCTGCAGGGCTGGTGGACAGTTACTTGAATAAAAGCAGCATGCCCCAAATCAGTATTTATAACCACTCAGTAGTCACTGTATATTTTTTCCCTCTCTGTGAACTGTCGTTTAAAACTAGGAAAGATGCAAACAGAGCTAACAGTGGGGAGAGAAGAAATTAGGTTATTCTGAGGCTGAGGAAAACAATTATGAGCTTCTGTGTGTGTTGTTATTTCCCTGTTTGGAAGCGGGATTTTATGAAGATGGTTGAGGACAGACAAGACATACATTGGGGAAAAGTTTGAGAAGCCCAGTACTGGGAGATCAGGGGGAAAGAAAGCAAATTCTGTCTTATAAAATAGCTGTAGTCTTAAGAATGATAGAAAAATGATGATTTTCATTTCCTACAATAGCTATTAATTTTTTCTCATCCAGAGGACCATGAAAAGCAGGGGAGCTGCATAAATGGTGTACCTTGTCTGGTTTTACACCCTTCCTTATTCTTGCCGAGCAGAAAGCAAGCTGTTGGACAGCTGCAGAGGAGTTTCCAAAGCAGAATTAAGCAGGACGAGATCTGGTGTGTGAACATGTAGGACCTATCAAAATATTGCTTAATGTAATGTACTGTCCCCAACCATTTTCTGATATTCTGTTGCCTTTGTATCGACTACTCATGGGCTTTTCTTCATTGTTGCTCTAGGCTGTCTAGTCAGGCCAGTTCCTGCAAGCGTTTTTGCATAAAGAGCAAAACATTTCCACCATGACTAAAACCAGTTTGACACAATGGTACTTGCCCAGTGGGATTATTCTATGCTGCCTAATGAATTTGCCAGTGGAGTGCTTTGCTTAAATTTCCTAGAATATTAATCTTAGTGCAATTAGCAATGTTTGCATCTCTCTCCTAGAGCACTGGGCTAAACTCTTCAACCATGAAGAAAAGCATCAGAGTGGGAACAGCAAAGAACCACTATTCTGCTAATGAAACCGAGTGCCACTTTTGTGTTGCTTTTCCCAAAGAAAATGCCCTACTTTCATGTGAAATTGATAGTAATAGCAGGAGTGCTGGAAAACAATGAGTTCCATCTCCTGCATCCAGATCATCATCATCTGTATTTTCATCGTTAGAGGCTGAGTTGTCAAGAAGGACCAGACAAAACTTTAATTTAAGTAATTGGCTTGACAGGGTGACATGGCAAGCTGGGTGCAAGCAGCAAGTACAGGCATTTCCTGCCTCACAGTTAAACTGCACACTAACTGTACAGCTTCTCTGTCAGGGGAAGAAGTTAGTTTTAGGATGCAGGTACAAGGACACAGCATATGAGGGTCTGTGTGGAATATTGTCAGGTGTATTAAAGATCCCTAAATCACAGTGGCCAGAGCTGGTTCAAGCTCTGATCTGCTTTGATAGTGACAATATGCACACTATGTTTCTGGATGTTGTGTTCTGGCTTTATCCACTACAACCACTTCTCTCTTCTGGGTCGTTAGGGAAGGTTTAAATTGAACCATTGGAAAAGTGGACTCGTCTGTCATTAAATTCAGAGAAGCCACAGAGGGGAATGGAGAAGTGGTTGAATGGTGGCTGCTTCACAGGTATGGTCCTGTGAAATATGTTAGTTCTTTGTTGTGTAGGTATATCTTATACCCTGAGCTGTCAACACAGCTGGACTTGGAGCACTGGAGCTTTTCCTTTCCTTGGAGCCAGGCAGCTGGGAAATTGCTGTCATTCACTGAGGAGTGATGGGGAAGTCCAAACTCATTCCCCAGAGCTGTTTTCTGAAGCCGTACTGTTAAAGAAGAGGGCTCTGTGCTTTGCTGAGCACTTTGAGTATCAGCCTGAGAGAAGGGGTCCTGTTGTAGAAGATCTGTGCTTTAATTAAAAATGTCTGGCACAGATAACAGAAAATCCTGACTGGAGTTTGTTCTGTGCTAGACAAAGCAAACCACTTTCTATATGCTGTGTTTTACCTCTAGCTCTGTTGTGCAACTTCATCATACAAACACAAGAATGAGCTTTACCCTGCCAAGTTATTGAGCCATGGGAAGCAGGAAGATAAACTGGGGTGCCCTAAGGATTCTCTTTCAGCTGTGGCCTCTAGGGATCTATGGCAATGTACCAGATAATCAAACTCCCTCTAAAGAATTTTTTTCTCAAAGCAGCCAGCACTTGACACAGCAGCTGCGGAGCCACCACAGCAAAGAGACTAAAGGCTGAGCAATTATTCAGGTGGGTGCAATGACACATTAGAAAGGAGAACTGAGTGGGAAATCCCACACAACTATTCCTGTTGCATTTTTATCTGCAGGTAGGAGTCTGTGCTTGCCCACAGCATTAACACGCTGTATTTCTGTGTCAACACACTTGCAAAACTGTAAAGCTGATTTTGAAACTGATGAAACAAAAGTAGCAGAGAGACTCTCTCTGCTACAAGTAATGTATTTAGCCTTTTGAGTGAGCAGATGAGGTCATAGATATCTCAGAAGTAATGAGATCCCTGCTCCAAAATCCTCACTTGCAATGGGACTTGAGGGCAGCCAGCATCCCATCCAGCTGCTCAGCACCCTGTAATAATCAGCCCCAAATCAAGAAGGAATAGAAGCAGCCAGCCATTATAGTCCATCCTGTACACCTGTTTGAAGATATAGGAAAAAATGCCTTTTTTCTGCGACCAGATGAAAACAGGAGCCCTTAGTCTATGGGTTGTTATGTATTTTGTCTATTATTAAAAACTTTCATTTTGCTATTCTCAAACAATTCCAGTTGTTAATATCCTCTTCACATTTCTCTGCAGGCTGCTGGGAGTTATTAATTTCATGTAGCACTGTCCATTTATCCAGTGTAATTCGACTGAGTTTCCTGTGGCTAATCACAGAATAGAATCTGGAAAATTGCTCTTTTTAAGGGTGATTTCCATTCAAGATAAATAGACTAAAGATCAGAATCCCAGATCAGAATGTGTCTGTGCTTTTGGAACATTTGGAGCTGTGGAGAATTGAATTCCATCTGGTTAATGCAGAGAAAGGAAAAGGGCAGTGAGGTCCCCGCAATAATGTCAGGCATGAGGGTTGTGGCAGGCAGAGCTGAGCAGTTCATTAAGTGCTGCTGTGTCCCTCTGAGCCCCAGTGGCTTCCTGGACACACAGCAGAGCTGAGGGTGAGCTGAGCCACCAGGAGCATGTCCCTCCTCACCTCACAGCCTGCTCATCCTCAGGGAAACGAGCACATTTGTTCTGTTCACAGAGGAAGGGCCAGACATCAATATTCTGTCAGCTGTGTTGTTACTGGTGCACTGTTCAGTCACCAAAAGGTCCAAGCAGGGCTGGTTTAACATGTAGTTAGCCCTTTGCCCCTGGCTGGGAACATCCTAAAGCAGTCAAGGAATCCTGAGCCTTAATGTCTCTTACTGCGCTTAATCTGACACTGACTTTTTGTGTCTCCTTATACTGTCTATCTTTGCTTTTTACCTTGTCTTTCCAACTCAAAACAGGGAAAATGAAGTCACTGCTAGGCTCTTCTCTGGTCATGCAGGGCACTCCTAACAGCTATGAAGGAGCCATGTCCCATTTTAGTTTGTGGTCCTTCAGGCACAGAGAAGGAGGAGTGTCCAATTATCTACATAAGTGACGCCAGGGGAACATTTGCCTTTGCAGAACAAAATGCATGAAAATTTTATCTCATTCTGGCCTGTCCCAGAGCATTTACACTGAAACAACATGACCACATCTACTCTTGCAGTAACCTGTTTTGGAAATCACAGCAACACAGCCAGGAACTGGAAAAGAAAACCCTGCTAACACAAACATGTCACGATCATCTCAAGGACATGTCTCTGAACACAGTTTTTCCTGAGTGACATAGGCCGATTTGAGCTGTTGGTAGCAAGGCAAGTGCCCTTTTGTGTGAGCACGAATAGTCTGCTTCTCTTTGGGAAGTCTTGGGAGCATTGTGCCCATTCTATCTTTCCCAGGCTACTAATGAAGATATTTTTCAGTTGTAAAAAATACCCAAAAAGCTTCCTGTGTTGGTATAACACATACAAGATTTACCTAGCAAAGCTCTACTTAGTCTTCCTGCAAAAGCAAAAACTGCCCAGGTTTCTTGAGCATGGAATGTTGATGAGTCAAGTATCATCTGTATAGTAGCATTGCCTCATTTTAATCTTCAGCTTTTTGCCAGTAGGTCTCAAAGGAGATCTTAGTGTTATCCAGACTTTAAAGATGCTGAGAATAGAAACAAGTTAGAGAATCACAGAATGTCTCCAAAGTCACTACCCAATCCTTTAGACTGTGTCATTCTTCGTTCCTCCCCAAATTACCCTGATATGAACTCAGATCCATCTCTTTAAATTCATTGTCACTATCACATTGTCTCTACACCATCATTGTATTTCTCCCCATGTCATCTCTGTATTCTTTTCATTCCCTGGCATCAGAGCATTTGGAAGCCAGCAGTGTTCTTCAGCCCTTTTTAACCAGCTCCTTGAGTGACCTCAGAGAGCAAGGTCAGTGATCAGTAAGGACATTCCACAGTGAGGGCAAAGAACAGTGACACAACGTCTCTTCTTGGGAGAAAATCTTAATCATTATCTGCCTTAGCAAACCACAGAGTGTTTCTCCTAAGCAGAAGAGCAAGATGTGGCCATGAAGCTTGACAACTGTGTTGTCAGTGTCCAAACAATGCAAAGTTACCTTTCAGAAATTCAGATTCTATAAATACACTGCACTGTTCTGCAGCCACCATTTACTGAGCTTTTCCCAACCGAAAGTCCTTTGGTTTCTTTAGCAGATCAGAATCAGTGGTAATGTTCTTGGGATAAGGTGAGGGCAGTGGGAGTGGGCCCTAAGGAAAATAGAAAAGCTCCTTGTGATTTACTGTAGGGTCAGGGTGGTTAAAGAGCAGCCTATTCAGTAGAGAAAAACAGCCATAATGTGCTAATCCATTTCAAATCTAGTCACACCTGCAGTTCTCGGATGCACAGCCAAGCTGCTGTAGCCAGACTGAGGTTTCTAAATCTTATTGTGACCAAAAGAAAGTGCATTCTTTTGCCAGAACCAAGGGAACTGTGCAGCCTTGTGTTCTGGGAGCTTCCTGAGCTGCAGCCATTACGGTGATATCGCATTTCCTGAGGAGTTCGCTCCCAATAATGAACAAATAAGATTGAACTGTTTCAGGTCTAGACCTAAAACTCCTCTCAGCTGCTGCCTTCAGAAGGATGATCGAAGTTCCCAAGCCTGCACGCTTCTCTATCCAGAGGGACATTTGCTTCCATCTGGAGTCAACTGGATTAATAACACTTCTTCGATACTTCTGACATCTGCTTCAGTGGATCAGTTTGCAGAACTAGCTGTGGGTTGCTGGGGTTTTATTTTAAATGTAAAGATGTCTGTAATTTCCTAATCATAAGCAAGAAAGAAAGCAGAATGCTGTATTTTTTTAAATGAGAGGGTAATAAAAACGAGTGTGAGTATTTTGATAGATATGCTGGAAGGGTATATAATGTAGCAAACAGTGCACTATTTTTTCCTACAGTATGAGCACCTAACCTGAGAAATATTTGTTCTTTCTCTTACTAAGTCCTCTTCCAGTTCAGAAGTTGGAAAGTTTAGAAGGAGTGGAGTACGAAGTCTCAGTGAAATGTGAAGCATATGTAAATAAATCTGGTAGTTAGCTTTGTGACGTAGCCTATTACATTTGTTTTTCAGTTATCTCAAATATTGCCTAATTATTTGGGGTCTTTTTCCCAGAAATAAGCTAAATAGTGACTTCTGAAAGCATCTGTGCTTCACACAAAATCACAGTCATATGGAAATTACATTCTTCAGTTCATGTAAAGCAGCTTTATGGGAGCCCTTTAGTATGCACTGTTGCTTTTTCTTAAAAATCCTAGACAATTTAATTCTCTTGTGCTTTCTTTTTGCTACCCTGTTTTGTACACTATCAGGTTTACAGGGATTCTCTGTATTGTTTTTTGTAATATATGGGTTGGTTTCTAGAAAAACCTTTACTGTTGTAATCGTTGTTCTGGGATTGTGGAGCTCTATCTGTAAAGAGAAAAACAACTTTAAAAATGCCCTCTGCTTTCTCCAAGTTTATTGTAATTAGCAAGTTTAGTTAAATGAAATGTATTCTTTTTAAGCTCCTGTTTTGTTCTTTTCCAGTTACTGTGTTCACTATGTGTGTACTTAGTACTGGTTCATTCCTTTACTATGGTGAAAATGACAAGTTTTGTTAATATCAGATGGAAATCGTGGTTTTGGATAAAGTTCTTCAAATTAATGATGGTGTGTGATTTTTCATTTTGTTCTCAGTTTACTTGATAGTAGTTAGAAGTCTGAAATTGCAGTTATTTACTTATTAATTCCAGTGATACTCTGACACTGGTGATTTCTTGCAATTTACAATCTGCATGATTTAACAGCCTTGGGAAACCATCTCTATATGGCACGGAAGGAGCACTGTGGCTATTTCTACAGAAATGCACTCCCCAACTCTCAAAGTCCAAGAAGTGCCTCAACACACCTGGGAGCCCAAAAAATGTCTCATTTTCTCCAACCGTGAGCTCAGAAGCCCTTGCACCTTGAACCTTTGTGTCGCTGCTCTGTGCCAGTCCTCTCCTCAGCTGAGCTTGGCCATCCTGACTCGCAGAGCTCTGGGGGTGCCTTTGTGGCCCAAACTCCTGTCCTAGGACAGCCATTCCAAAGGGGCAATTAGAGGGGGTACCAGACCTCTCTGTAGGATGTGCAGCAAGCTACATAAAGGCAGATAGTGGCAAGAGGAAGGAAGGAAAATACTTAGTTTTCGTAATGCAATACAGATGTCGATTATGTGCATTATTTTATCATTCTTCAAAGGGGATTCAGTGAGGCAAGTTTAATTCAGATTTGCTGAAAGAATGACAAGAGGACATGCTAAGGGACCTCTTAAGCACAATTTAAAATTAAAAAAAACTACTTACCTTTGAATGCAGCAAACTTAGAACATCATGAAGATGCATGAACCAATCCTGATAGCAAGCCTGACAAAAATTCATTTAAAAAATAAAAATTAAAGGCATGTTTTATTCTAGTCAGTCTTTATCAATCTAGCAACAGAACATATTCCAGAATTTACCCATCAGATTGTAAGGCAATGGAATTGCTACACTACAGCAATCTCTAATTATAATTCACTTTTCCATTGCAACTATGGAATCATAGAGACCTTGTTTATGTTCCTTTCTAAATTCTGCCTAGTATTAAGAAATGAGCATACTTTAGAAACAGAAGAGAATGTTCTGTTGAGCAGTCATTTAAAAATTTAACTGTGTGTGTTCAGACTAATAAAGCCAGTTGAAATTGTCAGTACTGTTTTTTGCACAGCATTATCAATGTAAACAAGCTGTCTGCTAATGCAAATTGTTCTGTAGTGACACTAACAAAGAACATCACTCTTTGAGCCCAAGAGAGCCTGTCCACTATAGCACTTCAACTGACATATTTTGCTGTGTCTAATGCTATGTTACACTTTTCTCTGGGATGAAAATAATTAATTCTAATATGACCAAGTGACTGCGCTGCTTTAA
This sequence comes from Origma solitaria, assembly GCA_013397895.1. Classification (NCBI taxonomy): domain Eukaryota; kingdom Metazoa; phylum Chordata; class Aves; order Passeriformes; family Acanthizidae; genus Origma; species Origma solitaria. The sequence continues at coordinate 1,618,848 of VZRL01006316.1, read as the reverse complement.
CTGCAGCACTCACATATCTCATATGGGTGTAAATGAAGTTCCTCTATGAACAACCTGCCATCCATTTCACTGCCTCCTGTCACAACAGAAACATTGGACTCAGACAGGAGCTTGCCTTTTGCTTTTGCTTGCAAATGCCTTATAATGACCTAAGCAAATCCCCACAAAGTTTGTATTACATTTTTTAAGACAGACCTTAAGATTCTGAACACATGAGATCAACTAACTCCCACATTTCCTTTACATATTTAGACAATCCTTGCCCAGTAGAGACAAGAAAGACATTCATTTTATGAAGGTTTGGTTTTTTGTTTTATTTTGAATTACAAAGATTTGATGCTTACAGATGTTAATTGGGTACAGAAAAAAAGGTTTACTGCTCTCTGAATTTCCCTAGTGACTCCTTAAAGGATAGGTAAAGTGGTTTGTTATTCCCAGGGCCTTCAGTGTAGCAAACAATTTTAAACAGAATTTTACTTTCTTAGCAGCTCTGCTCTTCTTCCAAGCACCTGGTGCTTTTAATTTTTTTAAATCTCTCTACTCTTTCATTACTTACCTTGTACTAACACCCAGATTATTTTGATCTTTATCAATATTTATTTCTTGAAAAGACTTCAAGTAAATATACCTCAAAGTCCTAAGCAATAACAGCTGATGGAAACAAAATACTTACAAAGTACTTACTTCTTTCACCTTCTGGTAAATCTAAATACACATTAATTACTTTGAAAGCCTCATGCCTCTGTATTTTTTCGATAATTTTTGTGACCACACCAGCTTCTCTTAGCTAACCTCATTTTTATCCTCAGTGCATCCTTCCCTAACAATGTCTGCTTGCTATTTGCTGGCTTGATTTTGTTTCAGGTAAGGCCCATCTTTTGAAGTACATCTTGATTGGACTCTCCTAAAGTAAAACAGAAACTTTACCTTGCAAGAATTTTCCTTACCTTCCTGTTTGTAGGATACTCTAGATGAAACCTTGATTTTTCCGTCTTCCAATCACAACCTAGAATTTCTGTTCTTCAGGCAATTTTGGGAAAATATCCATTCTAAATGTAAAAAAAAAAAAAAAAAGAATAATAATCATAAAACTCAACAATATTTTGTCCTATTTCAGAATAGTTTTGTTTAGCTTTGATTTTACCTATAAGATGTTGAGACCTCTGATACGACAATAACCAGAGCATTTTTAGTACAGTACAATGGAACAGCATACCTGCAAACAGCTTTGGACTTTCACATGATAAAATTTTCAATATAATCTTGCCACTGAAGCAATTTTTACAATTATCACTATGTGAACGGCATACTGTGTCAAATTATGCTGTATTTATTTTTTATTATCTATTATCTGTTCTGTGTTAAAAACAGCTCATGTGATGTGCTTTAATGTGTGTTCAAGTGCCCAGTTAAGAATGTTTTCCCCAGTGAGGCTGATTTAAGTTAGATGAGAACCATCCATACTTTATAGCTCAAAGTCCCATCTTCGTTCAGTGCTTCTGTACTTCCTGTGCATTAATTCTTGCTAAGTGGGGAAGAGCTGTCTCAGAAACCTGATGAACCATGAACAAATTACTTAAGGATCTAAAAAGTTCTGCTTCTAACTGACTGATTTATCTGATCAGCACAGGAAATTGTCACGAGTGCTGACAGAAAGCACAGCAGGGCTGCTCTGCTGAGGAGCTGCTGTGCCTGCCGTGGCTCTGTGTGCTGCGTGGGGCTGGCAGCGAGGGCTCTGTGCCCCTCCTGAGTGGGGCTGTGACAGGGCTCGCCAGGTAAGACCCTGGGCTGCTCACACAGCTCCCCTGGGTGCAGGTTACCCCATCTGCCCTGCTCAGAGAAACTCTGTGTCTCACCCCAGGGAAATGGGAAATGCCACCTTCAAACCTGCAAGGTAGGAGAATTCCATTGCAACTCATCCGTTTTAACAGGAAAGAACCAGGGGGAAAGAATATATGTTATATCAAGTGGTGAAGAAATGTCTTACATCAAAATACAGCAGCACAAAAAGAAAAAAAAACCAAAACAAAACCATCAAACCAAAAACAACAGAGGAAATCTGGCACAGAAGTGAGGATAATGTCTCTCAAACCACTTGACTATTTCCTTTATCCTATAATACAAGCCACGGAAAATGCTACCTCATCAGATAAGCAGAACCAGAGTGCAGGACCATTCCACAACTGGAAATTAAAAATCCAAACGTTAGGAGATTTTTTCCTGCACTGCATGTGTCGATTGCCTATTCCGTGCACATCCCAGAGACAACATAATAGCACAACTGCAAGATTTAATAGGGAAAAAACAAACAAACAAAAAAACAGCCCACAAAACAAAAGAAGAGAAATCCAAACAGGAAAAAACCATAAACACAAAACCACAAAAAAAACCCAGGGAGTTTTTGAGTACAGAAAGGCAAATTTAGCCTGGAGGCTTTATTCTGACTGTCCCCTTGAAGGACAGATTGTACTTTTTGTAGCCTTGCTGGAAGGGCAGCTCTGACAAGTCCAGGAGCAATCCTGTGACTGACACTTCAATGGCAAGAGCAACTTGGGCATGACTGTGGACACCATCAATGGACTTCACTTTCCGAGGGGTTTCACTTCCCATTTCTCATGCATCTTCCACTTAATGTTGCAAGTTTTTCATAGCAACAAAGAATATAAAATAAGATTATATTTTCAGGACCAATTAACTATCACATCATTGCACGTATTTCTCTTCTCATGCTTTATTTATTTAGCATACCTACAATCATCTTAACCTATTCCTAATGTGCTCAGCTCATGCCAGTATTAAGATTTCACCGAAAAACTGCCAGAATTGATATCTCAAGTCTCCACCTCACTATGAAAAGTAGTGCAACCTAAAGATTGATTATTACTTGAGCACCTTGAATTTTTTGCAGCTGAAAGTTTTGGTAGCATAGATCCCAAGACCCAGCTAATGATAGGATCCATATGATTAACAGCTCAGGTGAAATGAAAAATGTAATTTCTGAAGCAGATCTTGAAACTCGAGGCCAAGGTGAGTCAGCCTTATGGTTTTTTCCAGTAAACTATATTATTTATAACTGTGTTACCTCTTCAGTGTGGAAACCTTTCTAATAATAAGATCCAACACAATATGTCTTTGGAGTAACAGATTTTGGTGTCTGTTCCACAAACCATAAGGCCTGTTTGATTTAATTGGCTTAATGCAATCTGTGAGGCTGTCAGAGGATGGCATCATGGTTTCTGTGTGTGGAATTCTGACAAACTGAAGCAGATTTCTGAAAGGAAACTCTTTAAAAAATCTTGTTCTAATGAGAACTGAAGTAGTTCTCCTGATTGTTGGATTTCATTCGCAAAATGCCATTCAGTAAACCTTTCAGTGTCTGTATCACCAGTTCCTTGGTCTTAGAAACAAGTCAGCTTGGATATAAGGTACTGATACACATTATGAACTATTCTCCTTCTTTGCTATGAAATCAGAAGCAAAATCTTCTAAGAAAGAACAACCTCTAAGCCTCTGTTGCTTAACTTTCCGGATGTGAGGATCTTCATGTTCCTTTTTCCCCTTGACCTACAAAGTTACCTCAACACATAACAATTTGTAAGAATTATTTTTATTCTATAGTGATAATTACTTACCTTCTTTTTTTCTCTCCTCTCTTCTTTGAGTTATGTTACTACACACACTTTAAATGCCTTCCACTCTTCAAAGATGATTTGACCCTGGAAAAGTACATGGGTTTCCCTGGACAGCTGCAAAGCTGAGATGTGAGATTTGAGTATTATTCTTAATGAAAACCATCTAAGACTGCACAATCTAAATCCAAAGTGATATTTTTCCTATCTTGTTTGGCTGACCAGTAGCTCTGAGATAATCATAACCAAAGAATTTCCCTTCTGTTGCACCAGTAACGAACAGTGGGCAATGTAATATTTTAGCCTTGAGACAGAATTAGAGCTCTGTCCTGGAATGCTACATTACCTACTATGAACTAATCCTTATATCACATCACAGTTGCAGTGACTGATGAGTCTTTTTCTTTATAGGTTATGAAAACAGCATGATTTATATCCCATCTGTTCACCACTTCATGAGGAATTCACAGAAGGCACTCCCCACCCCCCCTTACAGCTTGCTTTATCCTAAGTCACATAGGATACAGTCATATTAGTTATGTAGAGATGAATCACAAACTTAAAATAGATATTGAAACAAAATTATAGCACATTTTTTCTCCTAGATTTATCTTTCAATGAAGTGTAGCTTTGAAAAATTATTCCTTCTTAATAAATATTACTCATTTACAGAAAGGATTCAGCACTGTTTGGAAATTTGTGGTCTATTTATATACAAGTTCAAGTAAAATAATCAAAGTGTCCTCGGGCTTTAATCCTTAAAAGGATTCCTCTGATATATTGTTGAATGTCTATAATAGAACCTTGAAGCTTTCCTCTCTTGTGCAGTTTAGAAACATAGAAAAGTTATTTTCAGTGGCTTCCTATGTAGTTTGCTGAGAATCATTGAAAGCAAGGACATGACAATTTGGTTTCTATTACTCAAAATAGCGTCATAATTTACCGATTCGAGCAAATTGAGTAATATTTTCAGCAGATGCCCAAAAGATAATCTTACTCATCTTCTCCACACACATTTCAAATTATTGTACCTAGTACAATGCTGGCTTTATCAGGGTCCTTCTTGATTAAGGCCACTAACTGTAAGCTCAAAGTCATACTCTTTATTTCTTGCACCCCCAGAAAATTTCTAAATGCATGACTGAGAGGGAAAGAAGTCGCCCAAGTTATCACTCTTTAGCAAGCTCAAACCCGGGGAAATTGAAAAATCTCCTTTATTGCTTTGCCATGATACCTGCCGATATTTCTATTTGCAGAATAGTGACTCAGCTTTCCCCTTTTGAATCAACATATTAAAAGAGTGAATCTGTTCCTCAGGTCCTGCTAGTACTTTCCTCCTTTGGCATGGGAACCTGCATCCCTGAAGGCAATGAGGGGAAAATTCTCTGCATAAGGATATGAGAACTGCTGCTTGGCTCACAAATAAATGCCTATTGTCCTTCAGTGGCTCCAGATTTTTAAAACTACCCACCCCAAGAGCAGTGGGCCTTAAAAGAAATGTGCTGATGTTATGCTTCCTGTCGCCACTATTTGACACTGCTTCCCCACTTTTCCATGAGTGATATCCTGTCTCACTAGGGCAAGATATAGCAACAAAAGGTTTCCTCTTTCTGGTGTTTCACATCAAAAGAAATAGCACCTTAGTGGTAATCGTATCTCTGAATAAACTTTTTTCCTTGCTTTTTAATTTTTCTTTTAAAAATCTATTCAGTGCATCACATCTTCTGTGTTGCCACTACATTTTGGTTGTTTTGTTTTGGGGTTTTTTGGGGGGGCATGTTTGCATGGGTTTTTTCTGTCACCTTCTCACATGATGCTTGTTTTTAATTTTGGTCCCTTTCTATCTATGGGGTTTCATTCTCCATTTTGATAGTCACCATTCAGGAAACCTCAAAATCTTATATCAATGAGTGGGATCTCTTATCTTAAATCTTACACTGATCTTTGTAAATGTTGAGAGTCACTTTGGAGGGGTTGGGGTTTTGTATTTGGTTTTTTTCCCTTAAACCTACAATATCCACAACAAACCTTTTAGTAGCTGTCAGACAAAGGCACAATTGATCCCAGCAGCTCTCTTGGATCTAGAGAACTAGTGGAGTTCCTACATCACAAGAACATCTGTGATCTGAGGCTGAATTGTATAGACAGGCAGAAGATTTCTTCATCACTAGTAGACATCACTCTAAAGCTGCACACAACTTTAAGAGTGGTGGATTGGCAAAATGACACTAATTAGAAGTTTAATGAACCCACACTGCTGATCTTGCCAAATGTTTGTGAGATTATTTAGAAATACGCAATACTTTAAGCAATTCCACTTTAGTGGAAGGTTGCAACTGCTTTACTTGAGCCACAAAATTTTCCCTCTCCCAGCTATTTGGGTCATGAACAGAGGAATTACCTAATAATTGTCAAGGTGCTTGAGGGTGTCCAGAAGAAAGCCACAAAGCTGGTGGCAGGACTGCAAAGCATGTCAGTGAGGTGTGGCTGATCATCCTGTGTTTGTCTAACTTGCAGAAAAGGTGGTGATGGGCTGACCTTATTGCTCTCTACAGGTTCTGATGAGGAGAGGTGCTGAGCTATTCTCTCTGGAATCCAGTGATATGGTACGTGGGAATGGTTCAAAGCTGTGCCTGTGGAGATTTAGTCTGGATATTAAGAAATATTTCTTTACAAAGAGGGTGCTCAAGCACTGGAACAGCCTTCCCAGTGAGGTAGTTGTGCCCAAGCCTGTCAGTGTTTAAGAAGCATTTGGATGATGCCCTTAATACAGACCTCTAACTTTCAGTCAGCCCTGAAATGGCCAGACAGTTGGACTAGATCATTGTTTTAGGTCCCTTCCAACTGAAATATTCTATTCTAATATTTTGAAAAGTGCAAGAAGAGTGTGTGCTTTGGGATCTTTTGTTAACTGGTTCAGGGTTTGGTTTTTTGGGTTTTTTTTCATCTTCATTCTTTTAATTTCCATCACCTCTCCAATGAGGACAGGTTGAGAGAGTTGGGGTTGCCCAGCCTGGAGAAGAGAAGGCTCCATGGAGACCTTATAGCGCCTTCCACTTCCTAAAGAGGACCCACAAGAAAGCAGGAGAGGGACCTTTTACAAGGGCAGATAGGAACAAGAGGTAATGGCTCTAAACTGAAAGAATGCAGGTTTAGATTAGATATTAGGAAGAAATTCTTTCCTGCTAGGATAGTGAGGCACTGCCACAGGTTGCTCAAAGTGATTGTGGATGCCAAGTCTCTGGGGGTTCAGGGCCACGCTGGATGGAGCTTTGAGCAACCTGGCCTAGTGGAAGGTGCCCCTGCGCATGGCAGGAAGGTTGGAACTATGTGGTCTTTAAGGTCCCTTCCAAACCCAATCAATTCTATGACTCTGTGATTAAATATTTTAGACATAAAATAATTTTTTTAAAAAAAGAAGATTATTTTGGATTCAGCAAGAACTGCAATTTCCACCCTCAGTGAGAAACCTGAGACTTTTTGCATATTCCCAAGTGTAACAGAAGTGAAATGGGAGACAAGCTTCTTCAAAGAGATGTTTACTGCAAGGAACATGACTATGCGGAAACATCTTGGTAAATGATCATAAAACAGGCACAGCAGTGCTGGGCAACAAAGCCACATGCTGCAGCTCAGAATTAACCAAAAATAAGTTTTGTCTGCAACACAACCAATTATCAGTAAGACAGATGGTCAAAAAGAGGAAAACAAGAAATGTTTCCTCTGGGGCTGGATTTCTGAAAATAAACACTCACTCCCAACTTTGTTGCGGAAAATAGAATTCAATAGCATGGAGGAAACTGGAGAATTTAAACTGTGTATTTAAAACTTAGCAATATGAGGGAAAGGAGCAATAATGACAATTGTTCTTTAAGACTGTCCTGAAAGCAGACTGAGAGGAAGTTTGGTCTGCCAGAGAGGCAACAGTGCGGGTGCTGGGAGGCCTTGGCCTTGCTGGCTGTCCTGTTTACTCCTCATATCTGAACCAGACATTGAATCCTTCTGTTTATACATTGCTTCCCAAGTCATGCCTCTGCCTGGGAGGAAGAAATGATCAAGGTTTTCATCACACTTTAAACAAGAAGAGAGCTGGCAAACAGTTTTTCAAAGCCGACATGGTGATGTAATAAATAGCTCCAAGAGACCGCTCTGTGGTGACAGCGCAGATCACAGCTACCAAAGAGCAGAGGACACCTCCCAGTTTCGTTTTAAATGCAGTGGTAATGTTTAAAGAATTCTATAGTTTTGTTAAAAGGCTGTGACTTGTTTTGTCACCAAATTTCCCAGAAAGTCTCTGCGTAAGTTCCCCGTGCTTATACAGATACCCTTTGACCATGTTGAGTAAGGGTCTCTCCAAAAGAAGAGAACATTTTCTTAGCATCAGTGAAATTACTGTTCTGGGAAAGTCTCCAGCCCAAGGAGTTTTGAGCATGCCTAATCATATGGATAGAAGTGTCCAAAAGACTACTTTGGTCCCCACCGAGTTTGGAGAATTTCTAGGTCTTTTCATCTAGAAACAAGTTCATCTATGAAAGTTGAGATGAAGGTATTTTCTTACGATCTATATGTGTCTAAACTCCTTGTATTGAGTTTAGTTACATATGGATCCCTAATACTCTGATCCTAGAGCTAAAAATCTTGCCACAAAATTCAAGTGCACACTGAATCTTCTCCACTGTTTCCAGTGCAAATTCTGATGCTAATAAAAGCCATTTAGCTTTGTTGAGCAGCTATTTAGCTCCTTAATAAATTGCTTGTCAAAAGAAGAGATTTGGCCAGATTTTCAGTTAGCCAAGTACTACCTCACATCTGGGAACAAAATCTGCACACTAAATAGCTCACAACAGGCCACATGCCACAGCATAACCTGGTCTTGTCCTCCACGCTAAACCCAGACAAGGAAGAAGCAACGGAGCTGGATACAACTGCATATCACCCAAAAGGTGTCCTCTAGCAGGGAAATCCTCAGCTGAGCAAATCCAACTATTCTCTGGCATCACCCTCCTCTTTGCAGATAAGACAAGGGTGAGAAAATACACAGCACAGTCACACTGTTTTGGCAACAAGGGAAAATAGTTTTATCCCATCACCTCTGCCATCTACACAAGCATGGTACAGCCACAGCACATGCATCACAGCCAACTTTATCCCCAAGAGCCATTGCTGACAAGATGGAGCAACAGCCTGGATCAGTGGAGGGGTAAATGGGGCAGGACTGCCCAGCCACACAGCCCCCACTGCATCTCACAGCCAGGAGCAGATGTACTGGGCTGTGCTGAGAAAAGGGATGCTCAGCCCTGCTGGTGTGGGAGCTGAAATAATCAGTGACCATCATGAGGGTGGTCACTGACAGCACACATCTGCACCCACTTTGTGCAAGCTTCAGACACCACTGACTCTCAACATAAGTACATAATAAAAATGAAAAGTAAATTGCCAGCTGTTTGATGCTTCCGTTAGAAATTGCACTTAAATGAATTTATAGGGAAGAACATCACTTGCAGTGCTATTCACTTGCTTCGAACACTGTGGGCAGGAAGTTAGGGTTTGCAGTGCTTTTTTCTCACACGTAAAGGATGAACTGCACCTCACCTCACTGTGGGGTGAGGAGAAGGCCATCATCTCCCTGGTGCTTGGCTCCTGTGTCCAGACTGCTACTGCAGATCAGCAGTGGCAGATGGTCACACTCCTGTGTCTGCCCCATCACACTCACACAAATCACCTCACCTGCTTTAGGTCACAACCCTGTGCTGCCAGAGAGAGTGACAAACACCCCTCTCCAGTTACAATATCTCCTTCACCAGAGGAAGAGCCTTGGGGCCATGCCAGAGCTTGGGGAAAGCAGAGGTGGGGTCAGTTGTTTCCTCTGCTCCCTGAGTGCTGCAACACAACTAAGTACTTCTATTTCCTGGCAGCACCAAGAGGTCTGGACTGCATCATGCTAAAAAAAAAAACAAACTTGACTGTTCACTTTAGTGATAAATAACATTCAGAATACATAAAAATATGAGCTGGTGAAATATTAAAACTCATTAAAATCCCATTTAATTCCACTTTGGGGGAAACGAGTTCTGTACACTTCCTTATAGTTGCCATAAACACCTCAAGGCTCCTCAGGTCCTGGGCAAGGCAAGGGGAAGCACATACCTTTCTCACAAATGTGCATCCCTTGGTTCACCATGGGATGAAACACCCTTCCTGCCAAAGTGTTTTCAGCAGTAGTTGGAATTTATCCCATGCTTTTAATCTGACCATAAACAACGGCGTTGCATTTGTCTCTCTCATTTCAGAATGTTGTTTATACTCTCTTGGATGTAGCAAAGACTGGGTAGTCCATCTGGATTTCTTCCCCTGCTGCTTTTTTTCAACGGTAATTAATAAACCCTATCCTGTTTACTGGTCCCAGTAAGAACCCCCAGAAACAGGGAGTTGTGGTGATTCACCTCAGTTGTTTGGAATTCAGTGAAGGTGGAAAAAAAAATGTTACATGCATGCCGGTACTGTCTAAAGAGGTATGAAACGACAGTGGCTCTCAAGAGGAGTCAGCACCATTTCTGTTAATTCAGTGAGGCCGAAATAGCAGAAAGATACACCCATGGCATTTAACAGCATGTATGAAACTGAAGAGAGCTCACATCATGTTTGGGTACTTCCAACCATGTGCTCAAAGCTCTCAGCAATCCAACAGAAGTGTTTTCACCTAAATATTTGAAAGATCTTTGCATCCAGTGAACTAAGCATTTGTACAAGCCTGGACATTTGTCTTGGAGCACTTGGTAAAAGCATGCAAAGGCCTTTTCTAATAGGAAGCCTGTATGAATACCTGTATACACACAAATGCATGTGCCAGGAATTGCAGCAAACACACAAATTATGATACTTCTGAGCTTTATTTAGAGCTTTGTAAATAGAAGCAGAAATCATAGTGTGAACTACTATATTAGGCTAAAAACCTGTCACACATGAGAGTGGTTGTTGGGAGGCACATCAGCCTCTACCTACTTTATAGAAAAGCTGCCCTGTGAAGTATTTTTCTTGGTTAGAGTCTATGAAAAATTAACTGTAGTTTTCTAAGCAAGAGGAGGCAGGAGAGTGGGCTGGTTACTCTCCTAATTTCCTCAGAGAAATTCCTAGGCAGAGCTCTTTGTCCAGTTTTAGAGAGAGTGGCCAGATTTCTGGGTATTTTTATATGTCAGAAACTAATCCTATCACAGTTTATACATACTAAAGGACTGTCACAGAGAGCATTAAAAAACTAATTCATCCCAGCAGTCTCTCTAAAAGAGGCTGCCATGATACATCCAGACCCTCCAGTCATATCTGTGCTGCACATTGCAGGGATGATGTCAGACACAAGCCACAGAATTCCAGAAACAGCCTTTGAAAATTTGTCTATGCTATCCCTCAATTTAGTATAGCAGCACAGCATTTATTGAATCCAATTTTTACTGTAACAGAATAACTCCAGACACAAGCCACAGAATTCCAGAAACAGCTTTTGAAAATTTATCTATGCTATCCCTCAATTTAGTATAGCAGCAGAGCATTTATTGAGTCTGATTTTTACTGTCATAGAATAAGTCCAGAGATCAGAGTGGAGTTATGTGCTTTCCCACCCACTGTCCATTGGAGTGGACCAGATGGAAGTCACATTGCTTCCTGAAGAGAAGAGATGGAAACTGCACCACTTCTTGGTCTAACCTCCGTAGACCATCAGTATCCAGTGGGAGCACACCTGCCTGTGCTCTGTCAGATAATCTCTGCTTACACAGCTTTACACTCTTTGTTCTACAGCAATTAAGGCATTTCTCATTTTGTTGGGACGGGAGATAGATAAGGTTGATGCAGAACATCTCAGCAAGCAGCAGCACTGAGGCAATGCTCTGAATTGACAGGACACATGAAGGGGCCTGGAGTTAGGAGCCTCCATCCCTGCCATCAAGAGCTGTGGATCTTCAAAGGAAGGTAGCAAATATACATATGACAAAGCCAGGCACTACTTACGTACTTAGCATAAAGTAAAAGTACACCTCGGCCCACTGGGCAGACAAAGACACCAGGAAAGCAAAGTAATGTTTCTTTTAAAACATGAAAGTCAAAACAGAAATCGTAATTTTGGGGGGAAGGCATGGCAAAAGGAAAGATATATTTCTATTCTGATCATTCTTGCTAAGGAACAGTGCTGTAGAAAGGTGATTTCCATGATCAGCAATGGCACACATGGAGACGCAGCTTTAGTGGTAAAAGTGTTTTTGCTTATAGAACTTAATTTATTCAACCAAAATGATATCAAGAAAAATAATCAATTTAACATTCTCTTTTGCTTCTACGAAACAATGTGACAATAAGAGGGATTACTAGCACAGATACACCAGGCACCTTTTTTTTTCTGTATCAGGCACCCAGTTGTAGATATAACACACATTTCCTTTCAGCTGCAGAGCTTTCACAGTTTGCTACTAATCAGATTTTCCTTCAAAGAAAGAAATGAGTAAGTAACAGACAAAAGTTCATGAACTCAAATCAGTGGTGCAAATCTCTTAGCTCAAAATCATTTGAACTTTGCTGAACTTCCAGATCTGAAGTGTAATGTATGATTTATAGAGCTGCTGAGTGCAGCTGTGACACCGACACAGACCAGAGCCACACAAAGTGCTATTTGGGGGGAGCAGAAATAGTTTTAGAGGAAGTCTGAGAAATAAAGCTTTGCTTTAATTTTTTAGTTTTAAGATCATTTACTGTCTTTTCATGACATTTTCCCATTCAGATGATTAAATGCATATTTGTCAAATCCCAAAGGATCCAGAATCATTGCCTTGGCTAGTTCTACACTGGAGTGGACCTCAGTGCTGCAAGCTTTACAAGATGCTCTCAAATGAGTCTGAAATTTGCACTTCAAAGTCCTTCGTTTTACATTCAGTGCTGACAAAAAGCCATACACATGTCCAGCCCAAATGCACCAGATTTTAATACTAGTAGCAGACAGAAAACAACTTCTTCCAAAGACAGTTGTAGGTACCTCAGGTGTTAGTGCATCACGTTTTTCTCATCCTGAAATTTCCAAAAATCAGTATTTTAAACTAAAGGATAGATTGAAAACAGAAGGTCAGCAATTACATCAACTATGCCGAAAGAATATCCTTGTCCTCAGGCTCAGCTCTAGCATATCAACTATTATCAACTTTGAATTTCTTTTCTATGTTTCTGATGGAAATAGTAAAAGATTAATGATCTCATAGCTGTCATTTGCTTGTAGCATGATAAATTATTTCGATGGAATACTGTGTCAGTCTTCTGCTTTGATACATGCAAATTGATTTTATTTTAAGTTAAATTATACAGTGGAAACCCATTCTTCTCATTGCTTATGAGGGTGGAAAGGAAGAGAAAATTTGTTCAAGTGATCTTCAGAAGGAGTGTCAGTCCCTTCCCAGGACAAGCATTTCAAAGGGGTGCTGAGGCAGATTATTTTCAGCATTGCTTTTGAAGCAAACTGCTGCACAATTGAAGTGGCTCACCTTGTAACAAAGCAGAGAAGTCTTTGAGTGCTACCCCAGCCAGAGTCACAGCAAGACACCCCTCTGCCCTTCCATGCAGTGCAGTTGCTCTCTTTTAAACGTATTTACTGAGACTGTTCATCTGCAAAATGGATGGAGGTCTATCCACAACAAGGAGAAGAGCTCAGGTGTAGCACACTAATGCTCAGCCCCCAGTGACACAGCCTGAGCAAAAGTAATCTCAGAAGGAGAAATTACTTTCAAGATAACAGCGACTGAAAGGAGTAAAAATCACATATCTGACTAAGAACTCAGGATGTAACAAAATACCATACCCATCACAAAACACTTCACTGATCATGTACAACAACAACAAAAAGTAACGCTATACAGAGAGCCAAAATTACCAAATCAATTCATAAGATTTCACTCTCTGCTTTTGTACTGGTTTGCCATATGGAAGGTACAGAAGGAACATACTGATCTTTTACTGTGTGGAAGATAAGGAGCACGGAGAGCATTGAGGAAAGCTGTAGACACAATTTGCAACCAATAACAGACGATGTACATTGTCAGGGACAAATGTCAGAAAACGGAAAGACTTTCTCAAGTCTCGTACATTCCTTTTAGGCATGGGAACCCTCCAGATAATCTGTTTTTTCCTTATAGTTATCCTATATTTACTTGAAAATACTTGCCCAAAGTACATACTTGGATTAATTCATGTAGAGGAAGTCACAAGTAAGACTGAAATAATCTCACCAAAATCTGACAGCACATTTAAACAAGATAGTATGACCAATTCTCCATGGCTGGTCCCAAGATTTGGCCTACATTATCTTAGATTAAACCAAGTATCACAAATCCAAACCTTGGAATATGGAAATTCTATTATTACAGTGCTCAACTGATGGAAAACACAATGCAGCGACAAGCACAATCTATGGGTTTAGAAGATAATGAAGCTACAAGCACATAAAATACACCTAATGGGTAAAGAATGTTTCTGATTTAACTTTTGTTCATATGAGTAACTATGCCCTACAGAACAACTCCCAAGTGCAAGGCACGAAATAATCTTTAGCGCTAAATCTGACAATAAATCATTTCAGAAACATTCTTCTTGTTCACATGGGAAACTTGCCTGAAAAATCTCAGTCATGTAGGCTGCATGTTTTCAAATTAATACTGAACTGGTGGAAATAATGAGTCAGTCAGTGGGTAGGTATTCTACGGAGTTTGGTTCCACAGAAAGCATTGGAAGTGGATGACCATAGCTAGTTCTGCAGTTAGCATAAGTAACAAGGGTTATGCCATTCTGGATGAGACTGTTCTTATTTTCACTTCATCTTGCCTTCATCACTTGTTTATGCTATACAAAAAAATGACACTAAATGTTAAATAAATAAATACATTTTATAAATTATGCATTTCATAGCCATTAACATTTATCGGTTGAGATAATTTTTTCTCATCAGCAGCACTGGAGCAGTTTCTAACCAAAATTCTTTGGCAGCATGAAAAAGACAAATCAAACAAAAACCTGAAGACAGGATTCAATTTAAACCAGCAAGGAAACAAAATATTTGGAGAAAAGGGGGAAAAATATTTTTTCTCTAGGGAGTAGTAAAATCGGTAGCAAGACACAAATTTCAACTCTTTATAGCTTTGATTTCCCAGCTGTAACTATTTCAACTATTTTCTGAGATCATAAATTACACACAAGGTGTGAATGCTTTGGCATTGAAATGGCTGATCCAGATCAGACAGAATGATGGAATCGTATAATGATTTGGGTTGGAAGGGACCTTAGGCACATCTCATTAATTTTCATTTCTCTGGTTCTTCCTTAAAGATATTCCAAGTTGTTGATCCTTTTAGAAACTTCTCCCTTAGAGAGGACTTCCTAGAATAAGTTTCTATTACAAAACCTCACTCCAGATGAAACCTGTCAGCCTGTGAGGCAGGAGAGTGCCTCACTAAAATCTCCCTGTAAATCGGAGCAGGCACAGCCCCTGCCATGCCTATTGCCTCACCAGGAGTTCTGCTGCTGCTGGAGTTTCTTGAGAAGATAATTACTAGAGTTTTAATTAACCAAGTTAATTAAGACTGTTCCAACTGAATAGAGGAGAAACTGTTTGTCCAAAGAAGCTCATGCAGGACGTTTTCAAGGATCGATACACTTGCTAAAATGACAGACACTCAACATGCCCACAGGCTTTCACTCTTTCAATATTTATGATTTAGTAACACACACTGGGTTTGGCTTAGAAAAGTTATCTGGAAGAAGAAAAGTGAATAGAGGATGACTTGTGTCATCTCAGAAAAAAGAAAAAAATCCATGTCAATAAAATCAGCTGACCATTTGGTTTAACTTTCAGTTTCAGAAATATTTTGCATGCATATTTACAGTTGGAGGACTGGGCAGATTTCTCATGTAATTCATTTGGAACCTATTCCTTTAACCATTCCCATTTTGCGACAAATGCTATGACGTTGAGATGCTTTCATTTAGCTTGACAACAAAATGAACAAGGCATGCACATGAAAATGCAGCCTGACATTTATTTACAATAAACTAACAAATTTTACAGAAGACCACCAGTAATCCTTAGCTTTGTCACAAGTCACACAGATGTCTTTTTCCTCTTGCTGTCGCCCCACTTAACGCAGAAAGGCCAGCAAACACCACACTGAGCACAGCAAGGAACACTGCTGCATCAAAAACAGCTGGAACCTCATTTTCTAGGATTGAATTTGCACATGGAAGTGCTCTCCTTGGCAATCCAAAAGTAGAATCCTGAAATCCAGGTCACATTTCATAAAGAGGTCGACCTTTTATCTCCATGTTGGTCAGAAATCAGAATTTATACACATGACTAAAGCAGCCAACAATTCCCTGTTCTCCAGCTTCTCTGAGAAAATACAAACATCTCAATTAGGAAGGAAATATCTTTGGAATTTTAAACTTTTAGGACTTAAATATTTTTTCTTTCATTTTTCTTTCCCTCCTTGAATTGGAACTAAATAACATGTTGTGATTATTGAGGCATGAAGGACATTCACAAAATAAGACTAGGCTGCCATTCAGTCTCATTGACCTTCGGATCCTGAGAAGGCAGGACAACCCCCACCCCCTCACCGTCATCACTTCCCTGCTCCATGTCACGGGGCAGGCAGAGCCTGAGCAGCTCTTCTTCCCTTGTCACCATTCCCATCACTCTCCTTCACAAGAGAGTGTTCTTCTTTGTACTTTGCATATATTATAAGGTTACAATTATCTGAGAGATAAACAACAAACAAAAGCCTATTTTTGTCCTCCACATCAACACACATACTCTCTTTTGCTTTTTCCCTACACACACCTTTCACATCTATTAGCCATAAATATTTAATATTCACTGTGTGCTACAGAAAAATATTTTCATGAGGTTGTTAGCCATCACTTTAATACCATTCTGAAAAATAAGCTTGATTTAGAACTGCGCATTTTTCAAAATCTGTCTTTTATGAGCCTTCCCCTCCAAACAGATCTGCTTATGAGAAGTTATGGTTCTTGCATGAGCTGTGTTTTCTGTGTAGCATTAAAGTACAGGGAAGGATATGGGCTTCCATTATTCACTGAAAAAGCAACAGTGACTTAAAAGCCAACACACAAAACCTTAATGGAAACTACCCTCAAGTCCTAGTATACCAGTGGGTTTGAAGGCACTTTCCTTACCTCAGTCACAAAAACTTGTTGCAGCCTGGGGCAGATCAGGGAACTGGAAGTCCAAAATTAGTACTCAGTCCTGAACCAGCGCTGGGCTGCCTTCCCTCCTCCTAAAATGTCTCAGGACAGCCTACACATGAACAAAGGTACAAAACTCACAGGCAGGAAGTTTGAGTGCTCAGATTGTCTGACCCATTGCATTCTCCTTTCCTCACCTCTCCAGCCACCAGAGCAGCGATGCCCCGGCGTGCAGAGGGTGAGATCCCCATCAGCACAGGGCCAGGCTCTCACCCACTTTACACTGCTTCTGAACACCCTTACTCCTGCAGCTTTTATAGCCAGCTCCTGTAATTGCATACTGGCAGAAGGCAGGGAACTGGGGAGGCCCTGTGAGATTAATCAGACTCCATTTTCTGAAATGTCAGATATTAAACGCTCCTAATTTTTCTTCTCTTTGCCCTTGCTGGAAGACATAGTTTCCTTTTCCCCCAGCTGCAGACCCCTTTGAGATATTTAAATTGTCAAATAAGATAGGTGCCTATGGAGGAAACAGCGTGTGAGAGGAGGGGTGTGGAAGGAGAGCCAAAAGGTAGAGGAGTGGAAGCCAGAGGAGCAATGGAGTTACAACAGCAGAGGTATCACGGTAGATAGGATGAGGGAGGGGGCACAGAGCTAGAGGACATGGGATGTTAACAGGTTAGAAAAAGAGTGGAGCACGGACAAGAAAATCAAGACTGGCAGGAAAAGGAAGGCAAGTGGCCTCTTTGCATTACAAGTTTTTATGTGTGAGTTTTGCCCCTTGATCCTTGCCCTAAGCATCAAGCAACACGACAGAAGGCACAGTTAACCTGGTTAGTAGTTCTGGCTAGAACTGAGTTTCTCTGATATTACCCTCTTTCTCATCCCTTTCCTTCCCCAGTGAGCTGTGCAGGCAAATGCTGACAAACAATCCTGCCAAGGCCAAATTCATCCTCACATCAGCCCTTCTGCTTCATTACCTCTCAGCCTTCTTGTCCCTCCAGAAGTATCATGTCACCAACTGCTCAGGACTGAAGTTCCCAAGGTGTCATCTTTCCTTTACTCAGCTGACATTCAATAAAAACCCCTAGAGTACTTAGAGTTTATGCTTATCTGGCAAGAGATTAGAATAAAAATCTATTATCGCACTAATAGAGATTTCTTTGCTGAAGTGACTGGTGGTGATTGCAGCTGCTCATCATTTGCAATGTCGTGGGGCTTCAGGCATTGTAAAGCGCACAGAAAACAGGCTGGGTTTGTTTCTCCTCTAGAAACAAATATACAAAATGTTATTTTCTCTGAGCTCAGAACTCTTCCATAACAGCACCACAGACAGTATAATGGGAATTTTGCTGTAAGTGTGGATTAAGTTTGGCCCTCATGCTTCTTAGCTACAAAATCTTTTAATATATTTTGTGACTCTTATGATGCACTATTGAAAATCTTCCGGTTGACATGTCTGGTGGGCATGTGCAACTGTGCTGGAGGTGCAGATGGACTCTTCGGAGTTTAATCAAGGTCATTGTTCCCCCCATAAAACAACAGCAAAATGCCCAGCAGCAAAACTTTATGCTCTGGCCAATGGGGATTTTGAGATGTGCACCATAAGAAGGACTATTACTAATTTGAATATCTTGAGGGAAAGCAGAGGACAGCTTTATAGCAAAATGCAGAACTGTAATTTAGTTTCCTTAATTTATTTCCCCATTAATACTGAGACTTTTTTTTATGTACAGCTTTTAAAATGTACTTGCAAACACAGAAGAGATACTAGATAACATTAAGCTTTTTTTCAGAGCATTCTAGATGTACTTTCAGTGATGAATTGCTACGGTTGTCTGTTATTAAATAATAACCTGTGCTTAACCTTTAAATTTCATTAGCATGGATCAGTTTGTTACTGGCATATGCCATTGCTTCCCCTTTCCTTATCTGGTGATTAGTTTCAACTGTCTTTAGTGCTAAATGAGTCATTTTCCAAGCAAGATGGAACAGTGCAGGCAACCCTCTTACGACAAACCACCGACACAGTGGAATCATCAGTGAATCCATCATGTGGCTTCCACATGGCCCCTTCTCTCTTGCTGGAAGCAGTTGACAAACTGCAGTGGGATTTTCCATGAGAATTTTGCCAAAATTCAATAGCAGAGAACAAAGTGGGATACATTCTTTATGGTAAATGGTAAATTGAAGCCTAATTAATTACAATGTGGTTTGCTCCTTTATATTCTTGAACTAGGATGTGCCAAGACACACAGTATTTGGGAATAATAACCAAGCAACAACACCAAAGCCTTATCAATTTGCTCCTTACCAGCTGTTCTTCAATGTCATGGAGAATCACTACCCAGTATGGAAAGGGCTGAAGAGCCTAACATACCGTGGAAATTGAATTTACCAGTTGCTCTATATTTTTCTCTGATGCTGTGATGTTTTCTCCTAGGTCTACAGTCACACTGTAAGTCTCCTGTACTGCTGGTTCAGCTCTTACCTCCTTTTCAGCATCACTTCTGCTACGGAAAAACTCAAGCACAACATAAAGAAGGAAAATTACAGGTTTATGCATCCCTCAGAGGGACACAGACAGCCCTTGTCTGTACTCACACATACACAGCCACACTCCAGTTGAGGTTTGCAGCCTTATTTCAATCCCTAAGATGAAAGATCTTCGCAGCACATGCTACTGAAGGAGAAATTGCTATGCAGCATCCCTTTTTATTCACCTCTGATCAGAGCAAGGCCAACTCTGGACCCAGGCAAAGTAAAGAGTTACCTCAGGCACTGTGGCAGCAATGCTGCTGATGTGCATTTGCCCCCAGCTGAATTGCAAAAAGGCAGGATGTTGCCTACAGCAACTCAAAAATCCAGCAGCATAAGAAGGATAGTGCTGGTAGACCCAGTTGCTCCTGTAAAAATCACCAGCTGCCACCATCTTCTGTCCTGGCCATAGCCTTTGGTGCAGTGAAATTCAGTTCTGCAAACCCTGCTGAGACAGTTCTAGGGTCTGGAGCTCTGAGACAGGCACTGACCTGGGGAGAATTATGCATCTGATGGCAGGACCTGGTCAGCAATGCTGTTATACACATCCTGTGTTTGCTGTGGAGCTGAATGGTGCTACTAGAAAAGTGTAGCCAAATGTCCGGAAGTTCCAGAACTGGAGCATGATTTCTACTCTTGTTGAAAGAAAAAAAAAGAAAAAAATTGTAAGAAGAGGGAGAATTCAGCTCCCGTATTGAAGATGTAAATGTCTGCTTTAAAACAAAACAAAACAGAACAAAACAAAACAGTAAAACCCAAGAGGATTAAATAAAAAATACCAAAACGCAGCTGTAACATTACTGCTGGATCTCTTTCAACTTTCCTCAACTACCTCCTTCTTTCTGGATTCTCTGCAATTCAGAGAAGCAGCACTCCCTTCCCAGCCTAAGAGTCACAGCCACCTGGGCTGTTGGCATCCAAGGGTGCCAGAGTTTGCAGGAAAACAGGACCCTGAAGGTCTGCAAAATCTGCTTTCTTCAAATCTGGCCTTGCATCATAATTTATTCATGTGTGAGACAGAGACAACACTTAACCACGTCACACATAAGTGACGAAGTTAAATAAAAATTTATTTGCAGAGCTCCCTGGAGCGAAAGGTGAGAGACTGCATACAAATTAAAATATTAGATATAATTTGTTATTATTTATACACTCTATCAATTCCTTTTATGCATATATCAAAAGCACTCCTTTAAAGCACATCAAGATAATAAAAGAATTGCCACCCCATCCAGTCTCACAGTTTCTAGATTCTGCTCTTTGTTGCTACAAAGCTTTTTTTCCTTCCTTCTTATTGAGAATATTTTTGTTTGGATATTTGCATTAAGTCAAGATGAAGCATTTGGCCATGACTGCTGCTTATTCTTCACTTGCTGCAATCACTATTTTTCCCTTGCAGTACAGAAACCTGTCCCATTTTATACAAGGACAGCAGGAGCAATAAAAAACAAGCAAAGGCAGACAAGCTCTCTACAGGAAAAAGACCACTCATCAGGAATGACAGATGTAGACAGGGAACAGCCAACAGGCTGAAAATTAATTGACTTAAACACTAAGCAGCAGTCCTCAGCCCCTTTTTGCTCTCACACATCAGGATCTGTTTCCAGTGCCTGCATCTGAGATCTTGCCATGCAGCCACCAGCAGAGACAAACTCTTTCCCTGGCCCCAGATTTTCAGCATATTTACAAACCACTTTTCATTTTTCCATGCAGATAGAAAAGAAGAAATTATAAATGGGATATGACAGTCTGCAGGGATTCTGATTTGCTTTTCAGCAACCACAGCACATTGCCTGGTGGCTGTTTCTTGGGAAGTTGAGCCCTGGGAGTCAGCTGCCCTCTATTCAATGGGTACCTGCAGAGCACACCCAGTGCCAGAGCTACTCCAGCACACCTTCCGTGGTAACTGGCGTGGTTTGTCCCATAACACACAGTTCACCCTGTCCAGGACTTTCAGGCCTGACTGATACCCAGTTTGTCTAATTTCAAGCTCCAATATCCCAGTAAGCTGGACCACCACCAAAGATAGACATTGATTGTCATCAGTGGAAGATGTGTCTGGTTAATTCCTATGAAACACCCATTCTTTTCTCAGAAGGAGACAGTTTAGGTAATCTGATGCTGTCCACAGCTGACCTGGCCATCAGCTGGGAGCCCTGGCATAATCCAAGCCTGGCACAGTTGCAAGGAGCATGAGAATCTCCTGCCCTTAGGTTGCACAAGTCACCAGTGACAGGAGCAGAGGTCCCAGAGCGCTCCTTTACCAGCACCCAGCCAGGTGCAACTTGGGGTTAAAAATTCTCAGCCATTGCTGTTTCAGTCCTAAGGAGCATGCAGCTAAACTTTATCTTGACTATAGCAAAAAGACTGCTGGTTAGGCAGCTGCCACTCCTAGACAGAAGCGACAAGATGTATGTGATTAAGAAAAGCTCTGACAAGTGGACGTTGGCTACTTTCTGGGCACTGCCTTCACCTTGTCACAGCTTCCCTTTCCCAGCCCTTCAAGTCTTCTAATCCTCCAGTCTCATCCAGTATTTTTCCCTGTGGGAGCAGTACATCCATAAATTTAAATATTTCTCAATAAATGTGCCTTGTCCAAACACTAGCACTTAACACACCACCTCCCAGAATTCTACTAAAATCTGTATGGATGAAGAGCATTTTTCATCTTCCAATTTTTCATTCCCTTGGGAACACATCTCCAAAATCAGATGTAACCAAGTAGGTCTTCATTTGGCTTGGGTTTTTGTAATGCTGTTTGATGCCTTCAAATGGCTACACAGTTTTCAATATAAGAAAGGTCTGGCAAAAAGAAACAAACCAAAAAAAAAGCTCCTCTGAACTTGCAGATAGCTTGTGGGTGAAACATATGCTGATGTTGCCTCAAGTTCAGCCTTACTCATTAATTTTTAGACCTCATAATAAAATTGAGACATGAAGGGATTTCCAATGTTTAGAAATATCCTAATTCTTTTGCCAAAATAAGGACAGAAAGGAAGGAACAGAACATCTAGCATGTGTAATAAGCCTTAACATTGCCAAGATTCATTATTTGACAAGAAAATCCTGACAAGAAGATGAGCAAGGCATAGATCAGGCTTTCCTAAGGAAAATGAAGGCATTTGTTTAGGTCAGAACTGGGCACTGGAATTTGAAGATGAACTGGACCATTTCCAGAATGTAAGGGAACGTGCTGTTCCAGTGGTTGCTTCATCTCAGCAGACATATCTTGTGAAATTGAAGTTGGAATCCAAATTTCAAGCTGCTTTCAATCAATGATTTATTGAACCAGACTAATGGGATCGTTAGCATTCCCAGATTTATGCTGAGAGTTATGGCAATTGTCATCACTGCTAGATATTGCTTTCTTCATTTAGTTACCTTGCTAGTAAAAGATGGCTGATGATAATTTAATGTGACCTGGTAGTTCATCACAACTATTTCTTCATGGCTAAGAATACATAAGTGCAAACCAAAACCAGGAATAAAGTAAAATACATGACTAGAAAAGGTACATTTAACATTGCATCGCATTAAATCACTAGCAGTATGACCAGCAATACTAGTGAGAGATATATATAGATATATATATATATTTGAGGTATATATGTACATAGATTTACATTAATATATACATAGATGTACATACAATTAAAGAGTGAATAGCCAAATTATTGGGTATTATGTTTGTATTTGGGCATCAGAAGACCCAATACGATATCCAAAAATGTTGGGATTTCAATTAATCTCTTTATAATTTCCAAAGGCTCCTGTTCTACAGACCAGGACACTTACTCATCTCCACCCATCAAATCCCCCTGAAACACCCCAAAAGTGTGTTCTTTGCATGGCTGTTCTTCCCTAAGAGCTTGGGTCATCTGTCTTTACATGGCACCAAGCCAAAGCCTCTGTTTTTTTATCTTGGAGGTCATTTTAGCTAGTCTCTCCCAGTTTCCTTAAAATTATTAAAACCTTAATCCTATTTCTTCTACCTCACCATTTATTGTAAACATTTTGAACAACAAACAGAGTCTATAAAAAATATCCTGTTTATCTGGATTGCATCAATCATAGAATTATATAATAAATCAACTTCAAACTCATGTCCAGAGATCATCTTACTCTATCACATTTCTCAGGGCTTTGTCCAGCTTAGTTTTTTTATTTATCATTGTCATGTTGTGCTCCAGCCCCCTAACCAGCTTGTTGTCCCTCCATTAAGCTGTCTCAAGTTTGTGAATGTCTGTTTCATACTATAGGAACCAAAACAACACTCCAGATGCAGCTCTCCAAGTGCTGGGATAAAGAGAACAACCCTGCATCTGGTGACTGTGCTGCACACACCCCAGTCCTGCTTTGTTACATCCTCCCTTTCTAGTCTCTCCCAATTGTTTGGTGCAATCGCTCAAGACTTGCTGTTTTACAGGAAAGGTTTATTAAATAAGAAAAAGAAAACTCTGATTTTATCTATCTGATCTGGGTCCCAAAGACAGGAAGAGAAGGATGCTAAAAATGAAACCCATGAATTAGAAACAAATAAGGAGACTTACCCTACAGTTAATGAAAGGAGATTAAGTTAATGCAGAAGTGCAGGTATATTTCAATTTAACTCTGCACTAGAGATCGCGATCCTATTAAAAGGACAGGAATTATTTTTTATTTATCACATTCTACTCGAAGAAAACTAGCAACAAAAAACCCACAAACTAAACCATAAAGCAGGGGAGAATAAGACATTAAATCCATTCAGTATAATTTTAGGCCTCTCAAGAGGGCTTGTGTGCCTGAAGAAATTAAATTTTCTTTCAGAATAGCAGAGCATCTCCAGCCCTTTCATGACACTTCATGTGTTACCCAGATTCAACTGTTCCATAAATAAACATGTGGAGGCAAGGAGAAGAAAAACAAAGTGAATACAGGAAGCTAAATTCCTCCTGAGACCTTTTGCTCAGTCACTAGTAGTTCCATCATATAAGAGTTTTTCTAAAACAAGCTCATCAGACACAACAGCCAGACAGATATGTTCCTCCCTATAAGAAAGCTGACTATGAGAAGAAATTGGTATAGGACCACCAGTAACTTTTATTATGTCAGCTAGAGCCCAGTTCTGTTTGGGCCCTTAGCTTTCACAGAAATCCGAACCATTTTTTCCTGTTGATCTGTGCTTTGCTCCAGCCTTTGACGCACCCTCAGCAGCTTGTACAGGAGACAAAAATTTCTTAGCTTGTCATGGAATTGTGGGTTTGATTTGGATTCACGGTTTGGGTTGGATGGGACCTTTAAAGGTCAGCTGGTCCCACCCCACTGTGAGGAGCAGGGGCATCTTCAGCCAGAGCAGATCTCCAAGCCCTGAGCACAGACCTCATGCAGGTCACTTCCCTTTCTCTTATGAGCTTTAGATCACCTCAGCCCAAGGCAAGCATGGGAGAGAGACAGGGAAAAACAGAAACCAAGCTGTCCAAGAAGGTACATTTCCATCCAGCAACAAACAGGCACAGTATAGCCTCTAGAAGAATTGCTTACCCACATTTTAATATTTACGTGTAGTAACAGGAACAAAAATCCAATGATGGAGCCAGGCGACCTCAGACTTGCACAGCAGAGGAGAAGGCGGTGTCTGCACTGGTTGGGAAATAACAATGCCCCTTTATGATTTAAGTGCAGAAGTAACCCTCTTGACTGATTACCTCCTTGTGTCAGAAAGGGGGCTCAGGAGCAAAGAGTAGGTGACTGTCCAGATGCTTCCTGAGCAGGGTTTTATTTTTACTACTGCTGTTAATTTCCTAAGTTCTATTAAGTGGCACTTGGAAAAATATCACAGACAATTTTAATTTGTTAAAGTAAGTATATTCAGCTGTTATTTATTTATGCACCTTATTCAGACAGTTTTAAAATAGCTGAGAAATCAGTACAATAATTTATCACTTGTTCTGAAATTTGTTATAGTCAGAGCACTTATTTATTTTGGTCACTAACCACAAGTGTTTCTAGGTCCTGTGGTTGTCCAAATGGGTACAAGAAGCTTCCAGATACTTAGAGAACTGTGAGGCAGAGTTTAACCCATTCTCACTGAAACAAGCTCAATCTTTTAAAAGCAGGGATTAATAAAATTCTAAACATTAGCATAACCCCTGAGCTACTTTACGCCAAATAGGATGTGCTTGTGTACATTCAGAGATAGCACATAAACACAGGAAGCCTTCCCCAACCTTCTTTTCTGTGACAGCTGTAGGATGATGCTTGCAACCTGGGCCAGGGAAAGAAAGATTTTAAGTTTTCATAGTGAGCAGAGAAGTTGACTGGGATTAACACCCCAAGTGCCAATACAGGACATAGGCTAAATGTAAATGCATGATTTTTCCAAAACATGGGAACTTGGCACAATTTTTGTCTTCTCAATTAGTTGTAGCCTTCAAAAGGGAAGATAATTTCTTAGTCAAATGTTTTCCATGGGTAAGTTTACAGCACACAACTATTTGCTCAAGAGATTTTTGTTTGCAAGATCCAGGGGCTTCTGAAATTATGTCCTTTGCTCCACACTGAACCTTTTCTAAACAGAACTTTCAACAAGGTCAATTTTTTTTTCATAAGCACTATGTTCCCTGTTCAGGGTCCAAGTGTGAAGGAAAGATTCCACCTTATTAACTTCCTCCCTGCACATTAAAGATATACTCCATCACCAATGGCGGTTTCCTTGTTTGCTGTTCTATGCAAGAAGACAAGAAAAAATAGGCTGCATCTGTAAATCTACACTTCTCCCCATAACCACAGATCAGAGCTGACGTGCCTTCCACCAACAGGAACCATTGAATTACACCTTAGGCATCCATTTGCCTTTACTCCTCTGGTATATATCAAATCTGATGTTCTCTGCCAACACACTAATATTCCCATTACAGTGGTTTGAACAAATAAGACAAGAAATTAACTGTAAAAACACTAAGGAGAATCATTTTATACAAATTGCCTTTTTTTCTGTTCTCTAGAGCATTTTCAAACGAGTTTGTCTTTTTGCTGCATATACCCCTTGGCCAAGGCCCATGTAAAACAGCATTGGGAAAATGTGTTCTCTTTCATGTTGGCTGAAAAGCAAAAAGCTTGTGATTTTTTTCACTTATTTATATGGCAAATGGATTTCCATTTGCTTCCAGCAAACAAATTGCTTTCCTAACAAAAATAAGCAAAAATTTGTTTGTATTTTAAATAAATTTGAAAAGAGTTAATTATACATGTTGTTAGAAAAAAGTTAATGGAAGTAAAATACATTTGATTTTTCAATCTGTATGAGGTTTCATGTTTCTGACCCTAGGGTGAACAATCTGAAATCTTTTCTAGTTCACCTCCGTGAGCCAAAATTTCATGTTTCTCTAAGCCTTGTGCTCAACAACAGAAACAAAGTTTTGCAGTAGGTCTTCATAACCTCCTGAAAACAATTCCTAATCGTTTAGATGCAAGCAGCAAGAGACTGAGTTGCAAATCCATTTTCCAAGCCTCGGAACACATCAGTGGATATTTATACAAGCAGAGACTGAATTGGACCCTCCCAGCTACCTTCTAGACCTGCTCGTGTCACCCCAGCCCCTGGAGGGTGACCACTCAGTGTAAGGGGTGGTGCTCTTGGCTCTCAGGATCACTTAAGTTAGCAATGATTTAAAACCTACTGATGCCTTAAACAGGCTGGTAAAAATATGAAGCAGACACAGGAGTAGTGGGAAAAGGGAATTTACCTCGGTTTAATAGGATCCTAGGTGCCCAGACTCATGAAAGGTGGAAAACACGCCATGGAGCGAACGACGAGCCAGGGACTCCATGTACAACGTGTACCGGATTTTTATAGACTTCACAAAATTAGCATATCTACCTAAAATCCCCCAATAAGAAACTTAATAAATGAATAATTGCTCCTTATTCTAATGACCCCCCCCCCCAAATGAGACTACAGCCTAGTTTACAAAAACACGTTCCAAGAGAGAACAGGTTGGAGCCTCTAGTTCTGAGATAATAAGAATGTTTGGTCTTCCTCACTTTGCAGGACCCCAAACTAAGCTAAATATCAGACTACAAGGGTTGTAAACACGAAGGACTAAAGTACAAGGAGTGTTTGTGCAGAGTACAGGGAGTGTGTATAAAGGGTAACAGGGAAAGGAAAGGGTACAAAAATATATAAAAAGCGTATAAAAAGAAAAATACAAAAATCACCGGCATCACTACCAGGAACTAAATCAAAAGAATAACCCTTAATTTTAATCAGGCCCCACATCTTTGCACTCTCTGTCTGCAAAGGTAATGGATGTCCAGGAAAATTATGGAGAGCCTGAGACAATATTTCGTTTTGTGAGTAATGTGAGTAGTCCATACACCACCTCTCTTGTCAAAGTCAGCAACAACAGCACTCATTTCTTGCTGTGCCTGCAAGTGTCAAGTATTTCCACTGCACATAGAGAGGACATCCTCAGATGCTGCTGGGAATTAGTGCTACACAGAGGACTTTCCATATTTTTTGCATAAACTGAGCTGAGACAGGGCACCGTCATACGAATACATATAAATAAACAATTTATTCTATTCAATTTAGTTTGAAAGATAAGTGAAAGAGAAGAAAAACCAACCAAATAAACAAAAAGCACACAGAAAACCCCCAACAAACCAGCCAAATAAAAAAACCACAAACCAGCCTGCATGTTGAAAGCATTTGTATTGTAGTCCTGGGACACATACCATTTACTTGCAATTTATACCAAATAATAAAAGAAAAAATACAGTCCTTTCAGCCTTTAAAAACAATTCTCAGTCCAAAATAAAACCTCAAAAAGAAAATAAGTAAAGGCTGCTTGAGGGTATGAGCTATTTGGATGTCAGGTCATCCTGACTTCTTAAAGTAAGTTTCTGCACAGCATTCAACATTTTGACTTTTCTGTTTCACTCAAAGGCAAAGCCAAGCACAGTGATGGCAATTCTCCAATCTTCAACTTTAAACAGCTAAGGTAGCCTTGAGTTCTGGTTGTGATCTAGCATATGTAGCTGTCACATTTTCGCTTCCATCACCCTACAGACAGCATCTTATCTAAAGGTTAGATTGCACCCTAATGCAGCCTAGATGAAAATTTAATTTCCAAGTTCTACAACTGTAGTTTGCTGCATCTCATTAGTTATCATCCAGGTACTTACTCTACTAAATTTACGGACTTGAAATGTGGAGGATAAACTTAAACAGACATATATTTACTGCTTGGCTTCCAAATCAGGACTTTCCCTTATATATACACTACAGTGTGAGTATTTTGTAAAGTATCATGTACCCAAGAATCTTTCTTTCAGGTAAAATACAGTATTAATTAATTTCCTCTCCTTCCCAATGAATTCAGCATCAGTAACTTAAGCCAAGACCATCTTTCTAGAACAAAATATTCTATGTTTTGTGTCTGATCAGAGAATTAACACCAGACAAGAACTTTAGAACATTCTTTTTTCAAAGTCTGAAATCAGTTTCCCCACTGTGTTTTGTTTGCCTTATACTCTTCAAAACAGAAAGCAGAGAAATGCCTCATAGTAAATCTTCACACACGCACACACAGTGTAACTCTAGCTCTGTATGTAAACAAATGTGAATTTCTACTACATGAACATGTGATTTCAACTCTTAATTACAGGAACTTTAAATGCAAGTCCAGAAAGAGAGAGACACACAAGAACGGCTGTTAAATTACTCACTGCAATAAAAAACCAAGTCAGGAAAACCCATGTCTGAGTCAGAACTCGCACATGCAGACTCTTTAAACATAGTTACAAATATTAGGTAACAAATGTCTTTGAGCAAAGCTGGGTAAGAGGAAATTTTGCATTTATTTGATAAGTGTGTTATGAAGTTGTTCCACCTCATGCTTCTAAAAAGTGATCTAGTATGACAGATCCAAAACCAGAAAAAGATATCCTGGAAAAAAAAAATAGAAAAAAGCAACATCAAGGAAAGCCCCACCTATTTCCCAACACGTTCACACAAACACACACATTTCCCAGTCTCACAGACTTTCCTCTCATGTCTTGCCTTCTAACAGCAGTTTCAAAATAGACAGTCCTCCACCTTCCTCCCCACCGTGCACTCATGACCTCCCAAATTAGCTGAGTGGGGCACAGTCCAGATCCACTGCCAATCTTGAAAGTGTATAGAACAAAAGTGAAATTTATGGCTACTTCTGCCTGCACCTCTTCTCGCCAAGTACTTCACACACCTCTAGTCCTTGAGCTCTGTGGAGTGGGAGCTGTGCTAGTCCCCACTCGTATCAGATCAGTCACCCAGGTGCCCTGCTCATGATCCTGTCTTGGGCAGGCCTGTGATTAATGAGGTTTTTTTCCCACAAAGCAGAGTGATGCACATAGTAGGCGCACAGTCCTTTCAGATTTAAGAAGGACAAAGATGCCTCAGAGCTGCCTGTGATATCAAATCAACTCAGTCCTGAAGGGATGGTATCTGAAGAAATAAGGTACAGAGGCTCAAGGTAATTTAAACAGCTGTTTAATCTGACACTTGGCAACAAATACTTGGTTCATTCAGTCCAAGTCATTTGTTTCTGCCTTCTGCAGCACCATCCTCAAGTTGACCCCATCAATTACTTGGAACCAAAGCCACTGCAACTTATCATTTCCCAAAAGAAACTCCTCAACACCTCTAACAGGGCATTTCTTTTCCTCCCCACGTACACCTTCGTTTGTACTGGGCATCTCTGACACCCACAGCAGTTCTCATTTTAACTCTGACTTACTGCATTCAGAATTTTATCCGCTTCAGCCTCCCATCTCAGATAATCTTCTGATCAAAGTCATTGGCATTTTGGTTTTGACAATCTATCAACTGTTCTTGCAATGTCAAGATTCCCCAAGCTGAAGAAAGTAATGTCTGTTGTTTTCAATAGCTGCCTTTATAAGAGCTGGATAGAACCAGAAGAACCCTGACACAAGTAT
This sequence comes from Origma solitaria, assembly GCA_013397895.1. Classification (NCBI taxonomy): domain Eukaryota; kingdom Metazoa; phylum Chordata; class Aves; order Passeriformes; family Acanthizidae; genus Origma; species Origma solitaria. Next base: position 1,588,495 of record VZRL01006316.1, on the reverse strand, counting down.
CCCCCACCATATTTCTTTCTTTGACCAGAAATCTCCCTCCAAGCAAAGGCTCTTTCTTCCAAACCCCCACCTTTCGGTAAACAAAGTTTTTTTCAATATAACTTCCTCTTAAATATAACACTGTAAATGGTGATGGCTACTACATTGCAAGTGATAATGACCATTTCCCTTGACAGAAAAAAATATGCAATGGAGCATTGGCAAAAGTTCTAAGATCCACTCCTTTTATCCCAATGCTAGTAGAGCCTGTCAGTTTGTGTCATGGCCACAAAAGCAGTTTCATGACATGGAAATTGACTGTATCTCCCTCATAGCATCCTTCCTTAATTTACTTCTTTTAAGCTGCACGTATTTGTGATAAAACAGCATTTCCCAGTAAATCCCAATTTACAGTCTAGCTCAGAAAAAGTGTAGTTTGGATGAAGTCCTTTACTCCACTGATGTGGTACTTATTCCATGAGCACCAGACAGCTCCATGTTTGGGACTTGTCCTGCTCATCTCTCCTTCTGTTTATTCTATAATTAGCCACATATTTGCAAGTAATTGTTTGTCTTTATCTTCCATGTCGTTACACTGACTCCACAGAACTTAGCAGCCTGTTTGAAAACACTGAAGAAAAGTAATTAGCTTTCTAAATATATATGAGTGTATATATATACATACATATATATATATATATATATATATAGTTTTTTTAGACAGTCCTCACTTCCCTTGCAGTTAGGAGAATGAGTAGGAACCTCAGCTCTCCTAGCACAGGGGCACTCATTCCAGCATTCAGAACTGCTCCTTCTATCGTTCCCTAAGGGACGACCATTAAGAGTTTTCATTGTGTTTCCATTAAGGCAATAGATGCAGGCCTTGGAGAGCCTTTCTGAACTTCCAACCACCACACAGGGTTTGAAGCAGACACCCAACCCATAGATGCAGTGGAGCTCATCTTTTATATCCCACTCTAGCAGTGAAACAAATACAACAAAAGTGTTCACCACATGAGGGACTTCCAAATCACTACAAGTCCAAAGACAGCTATCAATTTATTTTACTGCCATGGTATTACTTTCTATGCTTCTTGCCCTGTAATTTAAAACATCTCCCCCTCCACCCCTTAATCAGACATCAGAACGTTTTCCTCTTGCGAAGTTGTTAATTATGTAAGAATCTATTTACCTGCCTTCTACAACTCTGTTACTCTCAATAGCTGCTGGCTTAATGATTCATTAAATCATTAAATTTCTCTCCTTCATTCCATTTCAGGAGAGAAATTCCTCTTCCCTCTCCCTTTTCCCCTCAACAAAAGAACAAGAAGAGTCCAAGACACTATGTAAAAATTTAGCGACCAATTTCCAGTACTAGGTCTTCTGTTCAAATGAATGTGAAGTAAAATCGAGTGGTTAGCTGGTCTAATTAAACTCGCTTTGGTCTGATTAAATGCAATTATATTTCACAGTTGCTTTGTGCTCTCTGTTAACCTCTGTTTTCCATCCTGTATCTCTGCTCAGTGTGATGGGAATTTCACTCCACTGACTTCCATTAGGAGCAGCTCTCCTTTCCCCTCTAGGCTTAATACTATTCACTGCCCTTTCAAATTTGACTAGCTCAACTGCAATCATCTTCCTTGCTTATCCCCAAGTAATACTAACCTCTCATCATTTGCCCATTGTAGCATTTTCAACTGCAGCACTTGTAATGTGATAGGACATCTGAAGCTCCCTTCTTTAGCAGCTAGTTACCACACGAGGAGGAAAACAGGCAAACAAAGAGAGTCAGGAATTTACCCTCACACTTCAGCTGGCTCTCCCTGGGCACAGTGGTGCCTCTCTTCAGAGGGAACTGAGCATAAGAGTCAGCACAGCCTTTCAGGTTAAGACAACCTTATGGCATTACCACTTGTGACTGCTTAGGGTCCCTCCAGGAGCCCTGTTAAGGACCTTGTGTCTTGGTGTTAGGAACAATTAAGTAGATACAGGATCTTAAAGCAGCAATGAAGTTATGTGTCAATGAGTATTTAATAGCCACAGTTGACAGATCTTAGAAACGCTAGTATTGAATACTTGGCTTGATCCTATATCTAATATAAGTTACCCTAGTCTGGATAAAATTAATAGGCTCATGAACAAAGCCATTGAGTGGTCTCAATGAGGGTGTCCTCGTTTGACACAAAGTCTGATTTCTGCTTTTACCATTGTAGAGGCACTGTCAACTTTAATGGAAATAACTTGATCCCTTTGTCCACTCAAAACCGAGCAAACCTATCTGAAAGTAATTTGGTTCACACTGCAAAAGGGACTCTGGATCAGTTGTGGATGATCAGCACAGGCTGGCACAAAGGGCAGCTCAGCCAGGCTGGAGCAGCATGAAGCTGAAATCTTGCTGTTTGGTCTGTTCTGCTGAGCTGGAAGAAGGAAGCAGAGAAGTCAGGCCAACTGAAGCAAATTAGTTGTGTGAAGTCTCCTGACTCTGTTACAGATTTGGCTCTTCACTAATAAGTAAGTGGTCCTGCAAGATGGAGAACTGTGTCAGAGAATTAGGTAAATATAATCCCAAAGAATTTGCTACTCAATTCCAGACACCTTCCAGATCCAGCATTGTATCAACCGAGTGGTTTGTGATCAGTTTCTTGATTTGGATAGGCACATCTAGTAAGTGAGTAATGTGTCCACCATTTGTAGACATAGGATTCTTTAAAGCTCTAAGATCTATGGAGAAATCTGAAATCTCTGTGATTAGAAAGAAGGTTTGATGCATTTTTTGTATTCAATTTCTGTCTGTATTCTTTCTCATTTCTAAAGCTCTCACTAAATTTTTCACCTGGAAGATAAGAAAGATTTTAGTATTAACTCCCTAAATACTCTTCCTTGTTTTCTATAGGAAGCAACAGACAGATAAGTCTACAAAAAGAACAAATATGATGGCAGCAAGATAAAGCAATTTAAATTTGTAAATTATTGCCTCAGCCAACTCAGGGTAATTACCTTCCCATCAGATGTTCAAATGAAAAAGGATGCATTTAAAATATTTTCCTGCTGGCACCATAAGAGCTCTTCAGTAAGAGAGGCATTTGAGATGTGAAAGATATTTACACACTTGTCTATTTTCAGCATATATGTATGTATATGAGGCATTGTGTTTCTTCTGAGCAGAGGTTTTGGAGCCACAGTATTACACTTAATTTTTTTCCCCAGTTACTTCTGCTGTGGTCTCTTGCTAATTTGGATCTTAGTTTTCCCGAATACCTGTGAAATTCACATTTCATACCCTGTGAATATCACATTTAGCTTTAGTGTGTACATTTTGCTCATGTTGACAATTGCAGTTGTCTCTCCCTGAGCACATTCCAGTAACATTTGCTTTCTCTACTCCAGATCAGTTCTAGATCAAATATTTGCCAGCTGAAACCAAATATGTGGATCATCGTTCTCTTGCCATGGGAAGACTGCTCACCAACACAACAAATCTCAGGTTTGGTGCTTCTACAGTGTATATGCAAAATATCTGTGTCATTCCATTTTTTCACAGTTGTTTTAGGTCATCTTAAATTTCTCTTTCTTCTCGCCATTTATGCCTTTGGAATAAATTGCCCAGAATTGTTTTGTATTCGGCTGCTGTATAGCTAAACAATCCAGTTAGTTTTTCTTCCAGACTAGTAAGTCTTTCCTGACCCCACATCCCTTCACCAGGACTCCCTATAACTTTATTCACAGACTCAAGCACTCCAGCCGCAGTGCACTGAGCCATCATTCCTCTCTGACCTGACACACCAGCAGATGGGGGGGGCAGAAATCAAATGAAAACCACTGTGAAGATGTATACCAGATATTCTAGTTGTACACAAGGCCAATTAATTATAACAACAGATCAGCAGATTACCCATCTCATTTCTGTTTTAATTCTACTCCTTATGACTTGACACAGACAACTCCAATTTTGAGGTTTGTTTCTTTGCCTCACGTCTCCTTTCACTGCCCTCATTCATGTATGCCTCGAAAGGTAAGGCAGTAGCACAGGAGGAGGGTGCAAGACAAGTAAAGGTAGTGAAAATTGCCCTTCTAACTCTACATCTGCTAATGAGCAACTCTATATCTTCAATTCATTCATCATCTTACACAAGTTTCTAGGAGCCGAACTCCTACTTATCCAATGCATAATCAGAAATGGTTTGCCTTGAAAACCAACACATTTCATTGAAAGAGTGTTTAGAGAGGAAGAGAAGCATCTAAATTATCTGATCAGAATTGCAAAGGAAGTAAAATATGCAACTTTTCAGCTCTGATTTCAGAAGGTAGAGAGTGCTTTCAGCGCCCATGTTTCCTGGCTCCTGCCCAGCATCAGCCAGCTCAGACTTTTTGAGTAAAATCTCATACAATCTCCCTGGAAGAGAACGGGGTCTCTTGATATCCAGGAGTTCACAAATCTTTTTTGATTCACAAATCACATTTCTGTCTACTTCTTTTGCTGAGGAGCAGTGGATTAATTCTGTGGGGAAAGACCTTAGTTTGAAAAAACAGAACACCATTCTAAAAGTCCTGAAACTACCGTCCTAACAGTGGGAAAGAGAAAGGACATTTCCCCTTCCTGCTTTTGCTAGTAACTATGCCCTTGAGATTCTTTTTGAAACTTAAGGTGCCCCTTTTGCAGCATCTAGCCTGGAGCTCATGTGGCCATAGAAATGAGAAATAACAGGCTACACTATTAAAAAACTTTCAGCTAATGTAGCTCATATTGACCTCTCAAAAGCAATTTGTTCTTTCCCTAGGTTTACTTCTCCCAGAAGCATCTAAACAATATTATTATGGCATTAGGAATCTGGTTTATATGCTGTCTCAGCTCCTACACATTCCATCAATACAATTTCACTGCCGATGAAGCAACACACAGATTCAAGAACTCACAGTCTGTCTCTTACTCATTTTAATTACCTTTTTTTAAATTACCATTTTCTCTTTTTTTTTCTCTTTGTTGTGTGAGAGGAGGGGGAGGTGTTTTTCATTTGCTTGTGCCTTTATTTTTCCCTGGTTTGCACAGATTGTTGTCTCAACTAAAACAGTCTTGGGCTCCAGGCAGCTCAGCAAACCAGGGAAAGTAGCCTAAATAAGGAAATATGTGTGGTTCACCAATATGACCGCAAACAAATCCAATGTGAGAGGGGAAAAAAGTAATAAAAAATCAACCAGCCTGTTTATGCACCCTAAAGTGAGTAGGGGATTCCACTTCCCCCCTCCCTAAGGGCTCTGTGTGACTCATCTGAGCCATGAAGTAGGGTGACATTTTATATCACGTTAGGTTAACTTTTCTTCCAGTTCAAGAATTTCTCTGTTGCTTTGCATGAATATAAGGATAGCTTTGTACTTCCTTGGCATGCTGAGCTCCTTCTGCCTTGGTATCCTCATCTTCAAAGCTACCGTGGTACTTACTCACTTTACCAAGATTTATTTGAACGGGCTACTGCACTAGATGCATAAATGCTGAGGAATTAATTCATTTGACTTAGAGCCTATCAGCATGATCTGCCTATGGTAGCTTGTTCTGACTGCTGCTTCAGGCAGAGAGAAGAGGGAAGACATCCAAAATGAAGGCAGAGTCAATCTCAAGGTAAACGGGGCTTCCTCCTCCAGAGAGACCATCTATCTATGGTGGCTTATGCTCACACAAAAATGGTCCTGTCAAACACAACTGATCAATGCAATAGATCTGGATTAAAACAAACTCTTACATCTTTCCTGTTTGTCTCCAGGTTTTTCACTTCTGATGTTTAAATTGCGAAATCTGACCTAGATAAAGTCTGTCTCCAGGGGAGCACAAAACCTTTTTTCCTTAGGAAATTTCGAGTCTGTGTATATTTTTCTCTTATTTCCAGGACCCAGGGCTCTTAGGCAAACACTAGTAATCATGAAACTAGGGCAAGAGTTGTCAACACCACAAGAGTTATAAGTGTCTCGCATTTCTCCCTCTATCCCAGATTAATTACATCCACATGCCATCTTGTAGAACTGCTCCCTATTCTTCCACTCTTTAAATTTGCAAGAAAACAGAGAAAGCTAATTTGCCTTCACTAAGCCTGCTTTTATACAGGTATTTGTGCCAAGTGCAAGCAATAGGCCTTTTGTGAAAGTAAAAGGGTGAAGAAATGCCTGAGGTCCTTTGGGCTGGAGAGATGGAGTGTGCCAGGTGCTGTGGCCCTTGCCTGTCCCTCGGGAGCAAGACACTGCCACATTGAAAGTTACATTGTAAGGACAAGTGACAAGTGACTGAATCTTGTTGATCTCTATCTCTAGGGGGCCAGTGAAAAGAATTTGTAGGAAGGAAGATAACACTACCAACACAGGTCTGCTCTCAGCTGGAAAGAGACTCCAGAGTGTGTGTCTTACTTGTAACGTGATGACAGAACCTTGTCAAGAAAAATTTGATGACTGGGAGGACAGTGTGACCCAAGAGTGAAAATAGTAAGACCTGGGTTTTATGCTAACACTAAAAAAAAAAAAAAATCTTCTTTGTAAGTATACCATCAGGTAGATTTTTAAGTGTGTTATATTTTTTAAATGTTGATAAATTTTTAGCTTGTGTAAGACACTAGCCTCCAAACTCAATTGGAAAATAGATATATCCTCAAAGTGTCACTAAAAGTGCTTCTTTAGTCTCTATGTCTTTGGGGAAGTTTAAACCACGTTTGTTTTCCTTTCTTCTGGCTGAAACAGAACCTATGGGAGATGGTGGGATTCTGGATTCATAATAAATTACAAGTACACTTTTAGACCAAGTAACTATTTTCCCACTTTTCACTATTCTTGATACAGCTGTTTTCCCCCACTTCTGTCGGCAACTCAACCAGATAAAAGAGGGACCTCAAGCACCTCACTTTCATTTCCCAGCCATGAAATTCCATATCCTTGCATTTGCCAGGTCTGCAACTTCACCTCCCCAGAGACAGCACCTACAGCAGAAATTCACATGCACAGCACTCATGGCAAAGGACGCAAGGACAGCCCTATGGGGAAAGGCAAAACAAATGAGAGCCCCCGCAGAAGCTGCGAGGTTTAAAAAGGGGGTGTGACTGAGAGACTCATCTTTTCTGTATGACCACTGAGGAGTAAAAAATTGCCTGACCTGCAAAGTATTAAAAACTGACTGTAAACAGGGAGAAACCCGGAGCAGTGAAAACTGCGGCAGGAGAGCACCCAGGAATTTAAATGCAGCTCTCCCTTCTCCTTGGCTTGCCAAACAGTTTCCTCAAGGTCTTGCCTTAAGAAGAGGCATCAGTCAGTCAGGAGACAAGGCCACGAAAGTGAGGCACCCCTTCAGAGCCCCAGACATCACCCTGAACTGGCACAGACATCGCCTCTGGCATGGCCTCAGCACAGCTGCCACTGTCCCAAGGAGGTGCTCATGTCCAGCTGCTGCTACTTTATCACAAGTCTCACTGCTGATAAGGGAGCATTAACTTAAGTGAAACTGTGTCCTAAACTCATGCTTTTTCTATAGCACTATTCTATACATTAGAAATCCAAGGCAAGGTTTAGTGCCTGCCTGCAGTCTAGAATATTTCATTACTTTACATTGATGGTATGTCACTGAGGAATATTTACATTAGTAGTTTTAATGGTATCCAGGTGTATGACCAAATACGCACTTCCATCTGTGAGTTAGTGCTCAGCACACAAACATTTCTTCAGGCTCAAAGGACCTAATTATGCCCCCTTATAAAATCTGCATTTTGTTTATCCTATGATCCACAAGTAATAATTTCTGAGATAAACGTTTTGGTACAACTGAGTGCCTCAGAGTTTCAGCCTGAGACACAACAGCTGTGGGACAGAATTTACTGCTTTGCCTTCTTACAATTTGTAACTACTTGCATGGAGGTCGAATGGAAAAGGCAAAACAATGAAAAACAAGTCCCTAACATGTTTGAATAGCACAGAACACAAGCAATTAGAATGGGCACTGTTGCCAAGTTCATTTGAGATTAGATTTTAATGAAGAGCACATCACTGGTTGACATTTCAGCCTGCATTACAAGGAGATCACCGCCTTTGGCTTCCCTTAATCCCTTGCATTTTCTTCAGTCCAACATCTTTATCCCACCCCAGTTTTTCCCCCACATGAGAAACTGTCAGGTGCACCTGGTTCCTTAGCTGATGAAGTGTATGGTGCAAATTTTAAATGAGGCCCACGTGTTAAACAGCATATTAAAAAAAAAAAAATTGTTCTCCAAAACAAAAGGAGATGAAAGAATTTAACAGACTTCTGATAATCAGCTGCCTTTTGTGATGGGAGGGAAACAAGAGAATCAATAAAAGGACCCTTTCCTACCAACATTATTCAGACCTTTGGTGAGCTTAAAAACTACTTTAGCAGCGCTCTCTAAGCAGAGACATCATTGCTTTACTAATATTCAGTTCCTCAAGTGAAACTGGGAAAAAAATTGGCACTTCTGTGAAGAACATCCAACAGAAACTGGGCTAAAATACCTTGGACTTGATACTAGAGGTCCTTTTCAACCTACTTCATTCTGTGATCTTGAGAAAATTGTCCAAAATGTCTATCCATAATGTGGAGGCCACTTATTCTGTCCCACACCTGAAAGGATGATCCTTTTAATGTTAATGTTTTTACAACTGCCACATTTGGAACTGTGTAAGAACTTACCTGTTTTCCTTTTGATGTGCTCATCAATGAGTGATGGATAACTCATCTGCCTCTGTCTTCAAAACTGGAGGAACAAAAGTTAGACTAACAGCTGACCACAATGAATTAATCAGCAGTCAATCCATTATTAATCAATTCTTTTTTGCCTAATCTCTGGCTTTGCTATGAGCTGGAGCAGTTCCTGCTGTGACTGGCAAGCAGCTCTGATATCCCCACAGGATGGGCAGGACAAAGCTGGTGCACAACATGCTCCTCACTCAAACTAATGTACTTCTTCTCAATCAGACACTTCAGATGAAAAAAAATAGCAGATTTTTCTTTTCCTTAATCCCATCTGTGGGTAAATAAGATGTATTTTGATTCACTGTTGAATTTGTTCTCTTTGCAATGGCATCATTTTAAAAGAGAAGCCAGGAAGAATAATTAATTACTTGTCTATACACAAAAAAAAAATATTTTCCAAGCAGAAGAGGATCTCATTAATTAAAACCAAAAAATTAAAAAAAAAAAAAATAGGCAATTACATTCTTACTAATGCTTGCTTTCTCTTTGAAANGATCTCATTAATTAAAACCAAAAATTAAAAAAAAAAAAAATAGGCAATTACATTCTTACTAATGCTTGCTTTCTCTTTGAAATTTGAAAACTCATGCTGAAGGATGTTCGAGTAACTGCCCCTGCCAAAGGGCAAGGAGAAGTTCTGACTGCACCTCACTGTCTCCTAGAGACAAAGGTTCTGTGATTCCTTGTTCATGCAGAAGTTGCTTTGGAAAGCCACTCCCTCACATCCAGGGATTGAACTTCTGGTGACCTATTAGTGCTTGATGGGCCAAGGATACCAGCTCCTGTTGCCTGCAAACCTCAACTTTCCATTATCTCAGAACATCAGTACTGAATTACTGTTTGGAGGTAGCTGAAAACATTTATACACACACACAAGTTGCGCTAAGGCTCTCTTTGAATTTCAAAAGAAGGTTATGTCATCTGTATAAACATGAGCAACAGAAACAAAAACAAAAGAAATCCCTTTCAGTCCTTCTCTCTCAAACATTCGTCTTCACCCACCTCTGACCCCCATGTTCAGAAAATTACAAGGAAGGCAGTGGATGACAGAACTCTCAGAAAAAGCTGTGGCAAAAGCCCCCATCTATTAGGCCAGACCTACTGAAACCACGGTGTTTAATGAAGACGCACGCAGGCAAACCAAGAGTTCAGATGAAGTTCCCGCCTTAGCAGGACTCAGCAGCTCAGCAGGAGCACTTTTTTAACCAGCACAAGCATCTTTGTTGGCTGAGACCTGGGTTAGCAAGTGCAGATTCAGCTTCACTCTCTGCAGTTGTGCTCTAAGACTTGTCACCAGAACAAGTGGTGGCAGAAATATCACTTTCTGTGCAGACCATGAAGCTGAAGTTTGATCTGGTTCTTAAAGATGTTCAGGATGTTTTTCTAGATTTTGTGCATTAAGTCCAACTAGAAGAGGACAGGAATAAGACCAGATAATTAGTAAAAGCAAAGTGATAAGAGCAAAAGTACCAGAGCATGCATTTTAAGCATCGTCATCATCATCATCAAGTATTTCTGGTTGTAAAATCAGAAAGATGCAAGCTATATCTAATGTTGTATTTTTGCTTATAAAGATATGTATAACCACATACACAGGCACATGCAGATATGTCTGGCTATATGAGCACATGCTTGGTTTTAAATACAATCAGAAGTGCAAACCCCAATTAACCATGAATTAGATATTTCAACAACAATTCACATACCGTAGCAACACGGAGATTTAAACTATCAAATATTCAGAGTAATACCTGCAGTGTGAAAAAGTAGCCCTTGTAATCTGAGACTGTGGTTTGAGAGCCAGTACTTTTGTGAGGTGAATAAATTCCACCTGGATTTGCTCCAAAGCAGTGTTTGCAGGTTGTTATGGTGCTGTTGTTTAATGCTGTGGTCTCAACCACCCGAAGAGCATTAAGGCAAATTCCTGGGCTACCTGACAGCTCTTTGCAACAGCAGAATCAGTAGCAGGAGTGGTGAGTAAAATGATTTATTTCAATGTCTTGCAGGCAGCATTGATACAGCTTTCACAGGCCTGATCTAAACTCGTAATAATTTGTCCTTACATCCCTCCAAGACATTTGCAGTACCTAAACTTGCTCACTGGAGGAAAGGGCAGAGTCTTCATGCTGCCCTGCACTCTTACCTTGAGGCAGCCAAGGGGATGGCAAATGGTGTTGGATTGTTCGTGCTGCAGTGTGGAGAGGGAATTAAAATTAATTATCCATGTATGGTTTTTGTAGCCCTTCAACCAGACCAGCTCTCCAAAATATTTCGGTCAGACTTGCTGCAAACAGCTGTTCCTGAGCAACAGAAGGCAGCACTGTCGGTTGTAGGAGCAGGAATAAGCGTGAGGAGGTTTGAAGGTGTGGGTAATCTGTAAGTGGCAGGATGTCAAACCTCGGCCTTGGGGCAGATGTGTCCCAACCACACAGGTCCAGGGTCTGGTCATCATGAGGTTTGGATTAGGATGTAATTTCACTGAATTGTAGAATATATTGGGTTGGAAGGGACTTTTGAAGGACTTCCAACAAACCCCACTCCCGTACATCCCTGTGCTTCCTTCCTTGATAAGGGATTTTCCTTTGAAATGGGCTTTGTTCCCAAAACCTGTGGGGCCTCAGGCATAAAACAATAACCTGAAAGATCCAAAATTTCATTACCTTCTTTAACACATAGCTAAAATTATGATAAGGACAGAGCACTTTGAATCTCACATATTCCTTAATAAGCCAACAAAAAGGATAGCATTTAAAGGAAGTTATTATACACTGGATAATTAAATCCATCTCCAAATACCATTCACTCTGTCACTATTTTTTCTCTGTCCTTATTTTACCTAATATCCTTTTCCTGAGCACATGCCCATAAAGTGAGAAGGACAGATTTGCATACACAGTTAAAAGAAAAATAAATAAAGCTGATCTCATTCTACTGTAATATCTTATATTGTTTGGGGTTTGTTTAAACCCATTTTTTATTATAGGACAAAATCTATTCTACCAGATTCTGCGTTCAGCTTAGATGGGGATTGCTATATTGCTACAGGTCTACCCTCAGCACTATTATCATCATTAAAAATCATTCAGCCTCAGAAATATGAACCAGTTTAACACTGACATCAATAGAAGACAAGATAACTTTTTTTTTTTTTTTTTGGAGGGATCTGGTATGTTTCAAGTATCTCACACATACTCTGCAATTTGTGTAAGACTGGTTTGGTGCCCCAGATTCAAGTGATAAAACTGCTCTTATTTGTAAGAAGAACTGACTGCTTAAAACTTTCAAATTCATCATGACCTTCCATGGAGAGTCTACAAACTGTTGTGAAGATCTAGAAGAACAAATTATTTAGCTGAAACCATCTAGGGGAAGGAGGAAGCCAAGATGAATAGTGTGTAAATTCATTTATTCTCACCTGTTGAACTACCATGTCCATCCTAAAATAACATCTTACCCCAAGATTCAATAAACATCTGTGCAACAGTGAGAAAGGCACAATTTTCAGTCTCTGGGGAATGGTACAGGCAGAGCAAACAGCATGAGCACCATGTGCTGAATGGAAGTACAAATCTGTTCAGCCCTGTGTGAGTTCAGTTAAAAGAATGGTCTAGCAGAGGTTTCTTTCATACCTCAAATTGCTGGTGTGGTAGAGGAAGGATGCAAGCATCCTTCTGAAGCCCTCATATATTGACCTGTATTTTAAAGCCCTCATATATTTACCTTAAACAGATGTTATTTTTCAGGCATTGTTTGTCTCCCACTAATTAACATCCAAAAGTAAGAGGGTAAGTTACCTATGCCAGAACTGAAGTTATTACTACAAACATCTTCATTTGAAATGCAGCCACCTTTTTGAACACCTCAGTCATAGCAGATGTCTATCTGACGTGTTTCAGACCAGCTGGCTGTAGCCTACAGCCAATGCATCCCTGTGAACTTGCTTTCTGTCCATTATTAATCATTCCCCCAAAGGTAATTGGGCAGGGAATTGGCAGATACTGCATATTCAGGAGATTTTTCTTTGCCATTGCCAAAAGGTGCAAGGCCAAGCCTGCAGCTTCTCTGTCACAAGTCTTTACATGTTCAGGAGATATCTCTAAACTATTTCACAACTTTCTGTCAGTGTTAAACTCACAGTCTTTTTACAAAATCCAGCATCATCCAGAATGTTACAAAGGGAGAAAAATATAAGAGGAAATGCAGAGTAAGAGAATTAATGACTGCCTTGTAGGACCTACAGTAGATTCAGACAAGGGTCCAGATTATCAGTGCAGTGCTACAGCTACAAAAATGTCTCCTTTGGTGGGGTATTGTCCCTTTTGCTTGCATAGGAGCGCTGTGGTCACAGGAAAAAAAGGAGGAGTAAGGCCATTTCCCCCACATTTGTGGGAGGTCCATGCACTTGAATACCTGCAGAAACATGAGTTAGCTCTGCTGGGCATCCTCAGCTCAGTCTGGCCTGGAGATCGTCAATGACGCAGCTCTTTCATGCCTAGCAGGAAGAGACAATCTCAGAGAAGATTTCCATAGTTTGTCATGGTTGCTAAGATGACCTGGGCATCCTAGAGCTCGAGGGAATGCAGAGAGAGGGACAGAAGGGTGTTCAAACAGATAACTTCACCCAGGAAACAAGCTACTCTACACTCTGTTTTAAGAGCAATCTTCCCTCCGTTTAGTTCCACTTGCTTACGCAGCAGAAACTAGAGAAACGATCAGCGACATATCCTGTGCTAAAAAAATGCATTATAATAACCATTGTGGGGAAAAAAAACACAAAAGATCACAGACATCACAGCAGTGGGTGCAACTTGAGAAAACTATGCTACTGTCCTCAATTATAAGATTAGTTTCCTTTAGCAGAACCCCGCAGCATCATTGCCACCTCCCAGAACTTGATTTGGTAGTTTATTTCTCCACAGGGGTTACCACATCCTCAGAGAACATGAATGACTGATGGGAAAAGAGTAAGATGTCAGATTTTAATACAAAGGATTCCTTATTTCTTAAATAAGTGACAAAAATACATCTGGAAAATTTACATCAGTGTCAGAAAGAATGGCAACACTTTAAAACATCACTTCTACAGGCTTTCCTTACCCCTACTGAAATGCTGACAATCTGGTTATCATCTACCACTCATATCCAGGTGTTTTCCATGACTTACAGAAGGGCTTCCAGATATCCCCATGTCATCTAAATGTTTATGTTTCCCTCAATAGCTGGTACAACAGGGTATATTTTATTTTTGCCTTACAGAGAAGTCATTGTGCAAGATGACAATATTTGTCTAGTTAGAGGAGATGCTCATATTTTAACAATACTGAAAGATGCTTGAAAAAGAGTGTATTGCAGCCCTAGCAATTGTCAGACCACATCTCTCAGTCAGAGCTTCAGGCCTGCTGGAACAGACAGGAGCTAAAGTGGAAAATGCAGTATCTCAGAATAAACTTATTTTCTACTTGAAAGAGAATGCTGAAGAACTCACTTGCAATGTCATTCAGTCTCTATATTTTAGTACAACTACTGCAGTTTTTAATTTTTCCAAAATATTTTTAAGCATCTCAAAAAATGAAACATTTTCTTACCACTGCTCTTAATTCCAGCTTTATAAGCTAATAGAGGCAAAGCACTCTAGGATCAGATGGAGGTGTTTAAAAGATGGTGTTGATTTTAGGTCAAGTAGGCTACCTTCTCTTTGCTGCTATAAAATGGGAAACAAATTAAATTTCTTTGAATTGCCGTGTCAGGGGACCGGAGAGGCCCTCCAGAGACCACCTAGAAAATCCTCTTTCCTCACAGCCAATCAGACATAGTTGTTCCTAAAGGGATGAAAGCTTCCCATGAAAAACATGTCAGTGTTTCACTGTCTTTATTACCAGAAGAATTTTTCTGACATCCAGCCTGGATGTTCCTCGTTTCAATTTACATCCATGGTTTATTGATACCTTAAAATTGGGAGAATCTCCCATGTCTTTTTGCAGCACCATTTACTCACCTGAGAGGTCAGACTTCTCTTCCTAAAACTGAAGAACTCTAATTCCTTCAGTTTTTCTTTATAGGCCATTTTTTTTCAGATCTCTGATTTTTGGCCTTTGATCGGACCACCCAAACTTGAAACTACTCTGCTTCAAGATTTACCATTTCCTAAACAATGAATGACATTCAAAAATATTCTGAGCTCTGCAAAGGTCTAAGAACAACCAACAGTAAAACAACTCAAGCAGCTTTTGATCCTATGAGACTTGTAAAGCGAAAATGTAAAGAGATTAACTCATCTTTATCCTTCAAACTATCCTTTCTACACATCAGTTGTAATTTTTCTTGCACGTGTTTACGTTTGCACATATTTTTCTCATTACAACTAGTTACAAAGGTGATAAATCATTCTTATTTCATTAAGTAACGGAGGAGTGATCAGAAAGAAACTGGTGAAAGTGCCGGAAAGTTGATAATCAACTTTTACAAGTGAAAAAATAATGAGTTTGATTTTTAAAAATGCTCAAGTTTGGCACTCATGCAAGATTAAATCACAAAAAAAAGGAGAAATTTATTCTTAACACAAGTACATGTAGAGATAGGACAAGGGGGAGTGGCTTTAAATTGAAAAACTGGATGTTTAGATTAGATATTAGGAAGAAATTCTTTATTGTAAAGGTGGCAGGGCACTGGAACATGTTGCCCAGAGAAGTTTTAGATGTTCCATCCCTGGAAGTGTTCAAGGCCAGGCTGGATGGGGCTTTGAGCAACCTGATCTAGTGACAGATGTCCCTGCTCATGGCAAGGAGATTAAAACTAGCTGTCTTTAAAGTCCCTTCCAAATAATTCTCTGATTCTGATTCTATGTCTTCCAAAGCTGGGTTTGTATTTCTTCTTCAAGTGCATTTCCACTCAGAAATCTTATTTGGCAGAAAGTATGTATCATTTCAGTTTATAATTAATAAATGTTGCTGAGTATTGAATTTGCTGTCGAATACTGAATTTCCTGCAGAAGTGCAGTATTCAACAGTGGAATCAGAATTCTTGCTACAGCTCTCCAAAACTGATCCTTGATTGTAAAGGGTGCCCTAGAGCTAAGCTGGGGAAAAGGAGAAATGTTAGGACAGGACAGAAAAAGAAGCTGTGGCTAATTTTTCTGCTGATCTTTAGAAACCTCTCCCTGTTCTGAGTTGTGTCAACATCCTCAAAAAGTGTAGAGTGACCTATTCCTCCGAACTTAGCCTCTGAAAGAAAATTACTGCTTTTACCAATGGAAGAGCCTGTCTGAAATTAAGAGAATAACTCATTTTTGCTAATGGTCTTTATCAGCACAGTTTTGTGCTAAACTGATCTTTCCAAACAAAAAGGCCTGGGTAGGAGGAGGGGGAGGGTGGTTGTTTAATTTCTGAAAGAAATCCAAAAGCAGAATGCTATTTCACTTGATGTCACGCAGCACCATTAACTGACTTAAAACGATACCAAAAAGTAGTACTATATCACATCTACTTTTGCTTAAAAGCTTGCTGGCAGATCTCCAGGATTTCTGTGAGAAATTTCTACAGGACATTTATAAGTCTACTAAGTTTTCTCACTTTCAGATCTTTGGCAGTGATCAGAAAAAACTCTTGTTAATAGGTTTTCAAAAAAGGGATCAAAGTTATCCAGATATTTTTCTCTCTCCCTTTTTTTTTTCTGTTATAACCTGGGTGAAAAGAAACTATGAACATCTCAAAGAGAAGGTCCAGAAATAACTGAATAACTGCATCACAGCATACAGCTACCTATATGGAGAATAAAACTTCAATGAAGGTTTCTCCAGGATGGCAGACAAAGGTGTAAGAACTTCCAATGCTTGGAAGACATGAACAGAGATACCAGGTCTGCAAAGGAAGCAGGCATAAAAAAACTTTTCACTTTTTCATAGGATCCTAATCTCTGGAACTGCCAGAATTTCACAAAATGCCAGAATTTTGTTAAAAATAGTCTGAAGGTCAGTGAGCCCAACCCTCTGCTCAAGGCAGGATAACTTCAAAGTTATTTCAGATTGCTCAGAGCTCTGTCTAGATGAGTTCTGAATATCTTCAAGGACAGAAACTTCACAATCTCTCTGTGTGACATGTTCCACTGTTCAACAATCTGCAATGAGAATTTCTTTTCCCAATAGCATATAGGAACTTTCCATGATGCATTTCCTATCCCTTCTTTCTTTAAAACATTGACACCTGAGAAGAGTCTGGATTTCTATTTTCTAATAACCACCCACTACACTGTTTAATGTGGCAAGTATTCCCCTTCAAACTCCCCTTCTTCTGGATTAAGAAAACCACTTCTGTCAGCTTCGTTTTAGAATGTCACATATTTGAGCTCCTTTGTCATCTCAGTGGTCCTTCTTTGGACTCCTTCCAGCTTCCAGTCTGTAAATCTCTCTCCAGGGTAGGAGTGGGTGGAAATGGAGACATGACTAGAGGCAGCCTAAAAATTGCAGGTCAGAGAATAATTTCATCAACCTGCTCTTTATGCTCTTACTTACCAGCATGCTGAGACTTCATTGCTGAAAGGACACAGTGGAGATTCATGTTGGTCCTTTTGCTCACTAGGACCCTCCAGACCATCTGTAGGGCTGTGACCTGCTTAGCCCAGCTACAGCCTTTACTGGGCACTCCCCAGGGGCAGGACTCTGCTCAGGTCTCCATGGAACTGAGCAAGTTTCCAGCTCCTCCAGCATTTTAAGGTCTCTCTGCCCTTTATGTGTCCTGCCCCTCCACCATCTTTCCCAGCTTGGTGTCATCCTCAAGCTTGGCAGGAGCTCTTTTCTGTCATTCATATTGTTGGTGAACACATTAAACAGAGGCAGAACACCAATGTTAAAGTACTGTCCTTTACACTCTGAGCCCAGTGGCCCATCCAGTTTCTCTTGTACTCTGTAGCTCCCTCACCAAGTCTGTATCTCCCC
Organism: Origma solitaria; assembly: GCA_013397895.1. Lineage (NCBI taxonomy): Eukaryota > Metazoa > Chordata > Aves > Passeriformes > Acanthizidae > Origma > Origma solitaria. The sequence continues at coordinate 1,570,856 of VZRL01006316.1, read as the reverse complement.
AGTTCATTTGTAAGAATGCAGCTCATAGAATTACAACCAAATAACCTGATAAAGTCAAGAAAAACAACATCCACCATTCTCCCTTTTCCACCCAGCCAGCTGCCATTTCATCAGAGAAGGCAATCCAGATCATCAGGCATCATTTGCCCTTGGTATGTCTTGTGTGGAATATTCCCAACCCCTTTCTTATTCGTGTGCTTGGAAACAATGGAACTTTCCCCACAGTCCTCTCAGGACTGAAGTAAAAATAAGCAGCATGTAGTTTATCAGTTCCTGTCTTTCCCTTTGGTTCTTCTACTATAGTTAATATGGATTGTCCACCCAATAAGCATTTAGCTACAAGAATTAAAAAAGAATGTTGAATCACTAAGCAATTTAAATCTATTGTGGCCTCGCTTAAAATTGAGGTGGATAAGAACAAATTCTATCTTTAATTTTCCTTGTCTACTCATTCTGGGTAACAGTGAAAAAGGAAATAAACAACACACAATGCATTTTTTGACTTTGGGCAAAATTGATCTTTGCTGTTGTGAAATCCAGACCAGACTGCGGAAGGTCAACAAAATGGTATGAAGGTGTGTTTGCTTATTTTCTCTTGTGTTTACAATCCCTTTAATCTCACTGCTTCATTGTTTCATCCAATATTCTGCTTTGCTGTCCTATCTGTTATTGCTATCAACCACTTGGTAGGGAAAAATACACACAAGCAATTATTTGGTTTCTGTATCCAATTAATTCTCATAAATAAATAAATAAGCAAGCCCCATGGCATTATAGTAAGGAGTGGAAACACATTTTTTTCTGTAATTGTTTACAAAGAATATTTATAAAATAACTTTTCTGAGAGCAGTTGGGGCACACACTTTCAGGAGAGAGGACTATGTCTCACTTCAAAATTGAAAGATATGGTTCTACTCCACTGGTTCAGTCGTACATCGACGTAGCCCTGGAGAGGGTTGCAACAGCACTATTAAGGTTGGAATGAAATAAGTATAAATGCAAAGACATGTTTGTAAACAGAGCAAAAGGAACAGCAGAGCAGGGATTAAGCATGACATGCAAAAATAGACAGGGTAAAACTGACACCAGTAAAACTGGTAAATGCTGAAGAATGCGCTGCTCACACCAAGATCATGGCAGGGATGACTCACGAGCTGTAGGCCTGCGCTCTGCAAGAGGAGGAGAGTTTGATGAGTTTATAGCCCAGTGTCATTTCTCTTCCTGTTATTCAAACAGGAATATACTCTGTGGCCAGAAGATGCTCAAACCAAGAAAATAACACAACATTCTTCTTCTTCAAGGTCGCACACAAGTAATGCCCAACGGACTACTTGGACACAGGTATTTAGGAGTTTGTGAATATGAAATCAAAGAGTCACTTTACCCAGAAATAAAAATAACTTTCCCCTTCTCCAGTCTCACAGAGTTTCCTTGCAATCCAATGGTCTTGTGTCCCTTTCCCCACCCTCCTTCAGAAGACAATAAATGCTTAGAATGAGCATTTGTATGCTATTGCAGAGGTTATTACTGGACACTGAGAAAAAGCTGAAAATGATTCACACATACCACAATTTGTAGTAGGTGAGGATGGCACCCTTGCCAGCTAATTGTCACTATAAGAAATTACACAAAAATTACAATTTTCATATTGAATCTCCAGAACTACTTGGAGCTACTCCTCTTTAGGATTTAGTTACTATGATCATCAAATCTTTGCCTTCCATATCGTTAGAAAGATAATCTGGATTTTGTTAAATCATGATGGGCGCATCTGTTTAATTTTAATTACATTACTAACACAGAAAAGGTCTGACCCACTCATTCCTTTGTTCACTGTGTCCAGTGCCTGGGGCAGCCTGTGGTTCAAGCCCTTGGGCAGTTCATCACCACCCTGCTGCCAAGAGCAAAATCCCCTTTCATTCTTCTGCCTCAACAAAGTGCCCAGTTGAAGCATCCACTTTCCACACTTGATTTTAGCACTAATCAGTTACTTACTTGCAGGAAAACACCTTTGGATCCATTTCAAAATCCTCTACCAAACAAACTGCTTTGAAAGTGTTACAAAAGTCAGACCCTCCCTTCCCCTGTAACAAGTGATTTCTGTTAACACTTGGTAGGTGTGTGGATAAACCCAATGCTCGCAGCTCCTGGGTATAATCAGTTTGTCTGGAACTGTAGTATATCTTAAAATCTGAGCTTGAGACTGTGCCATTTGAATGCAGCTCATAAGAAAGAGACAACAGGAGGAGCTGTGTCCCTTTATCACCTGAAGGATCAGTGTGAGACCCTGCAAAGTTCAGTAGATTGCATCCATCAGCATTATGGTGTCTCCCTGTCAGCAAAGCAATGCCATGAGGAGACAGCAGTACCTACTGACTGATGAGAGCAAAGCAAAAAGCAGAATAAAGGCACCTATAAAAAGTTACAAAAGTAAGTTGCCAGCTATTTTATGGTGTATGCTGCAAACACATCAACTGTCTTCAAAGTGCAGGTAAATATGCATTAGAATATTTGCACGTAAACCATAATTTCCCTTAGGTTCAGCCTGTATGAACCTAAATGTCTATGAAGACTGACTTGGGCATCTGCATTGTTCTACCAGGCTACAGTTCACCAAATCTGAGAAGTCAAAAGAGTTTTCATATAAACAACACAAGACCCAGACATAGACAGAATGTATTGTTCCCTGAGGTATAGGGCTGCTTTTGACTGAAAATCCATTAGCTTTTCAAAATAAAAATAATAAATAAAATATAAACAGTCCAATCATCACAGCATCCCAACTGCGATCACAGCAGTCTTTGTTTTGGCAGATTTTCACGGAAAACACAGGTTATTTGAGTTTGTGCAGAAAATGCTCCATACTGCCATTTAAGCGTATGAGAACAGGACTTTTTCATCCACCCATCACCACCCGCAGGGAAGGCAGGCTGCAGCAAATCAGGGGATATGGCTCTCTTCTTTTTCCCCTACCAAACGGACAAACTCTGACAGTCCCTACTGCGCCACACTGCTTCACTGCTATCCCTTCTGCTACTAAAGGGCAGATCACCTCATATCTGGGTGCTCATAACCACTGCTACTACCACAGCCATTCTCACAGACACAATTTTCATCAGCTAGCTTAAATGCTTATTGCTGCACTTCATACTCCTGCACCAGAAAGACCTTGGTTCCTGTGTTTGCTTTATATCTCTCTTAGCAGAACTTAATGGACTAGCACAAAAGAGCTAAAAAACGAAACAACTGGTAAAATTTTGCCTGAGGAGATAAGGAAGGGAACAGTGTGCACTGGCAATTTTAACAAAGCCCAGTGCAACTGAGGAGGCACACGAAGAATAAAAGCCTCCTTAATCTCTAGCTGAAAGTGACATAGTGTTGAACTACAACAGTTAACTTGGGCATTTTCAATCCAAGGGATATTTCAGAAATAGGATGTTTTCTTAGCTTGTGCAACATGTGTTGACTTCTATGCTTGCAGGGTTGGGTACAGACAGCAGCATGCATCCTTTGCCAAGTTCTCTCAGGACACAGAGGAACTCAGCAATCTTAGAACTTCCAATAAGAGCGAAAAAGAACCTGATTTTAATGAGAAGTACCAGCAAATTTCCTTCCTGAATGGGAGAACTCAATCTGAAATACATCTGTAACATTGTTTACAGGATTTCAGTAACTGGGAGGATAGCTGCACAATCCAGGACATCAGTTAGGGCTTTTTTTTTTGTTTTTTTTGTTCCTAGAGGATGTTTAATGTTTTTCCTGGTGCAAAGCAGTTGCAATTAATCCCACCCAATGTCTACAAAGGAAAGAAGGAAAAACATTTGATGCAAAACAGCAGAAAAGGAGTAAACTAAACTGTAACACCCTGTGGCACTGTATGTTACAGCTAATCCCATACATCAGTAGGCAGTGGCACCTGTAGGAGAAGCTTGGTGAGATAAAGCTGTTTGGGAAGCAATTAAGAGGCAATTCTGATGCTGTTTGTACACTTGATGAAGAGCTATAGAGTTACCACTCAGTAGCAGGGATTTGCCTGTCATTGCCGTGAGGATAAGTGTCCATAACACTTAGGTATGTGTTAAGGTAGTCACCCCTTCCTTGGAAGTGCAGCCAAACTGTGATTATTGCCAGAGAAACTGGGCCAAATGTTGTTGTTACAATGATATTCCTTCCAATACTTCTGGATGTACAGATAAAAATCATCCTCATCCCAGCAGCGTTTCCTGCTGCAGCCTAAGCAGATCCATAAAAGGTAGCGAAAAGCCTTCTCTCTTCATTCCAGTGTCATTTCCTTCATCTCATCCAGCACAGATTCAATTTCTGGCTGCTTATCTGACTTCTACTGCTGAAAGAGCACCACAGTACTCATTGCTGCTTGTGGTTTTCTGTACACTCCTGAAAAGGGCTAGCGTGAGATCCACTCTGCTACTTCCAAAGATGAATGCTGCCTCTTGCACAGAACTGAAGAAGTTTAATTCTGGCTCTGTACCTCTACAACACAACATATAGAAGATACAGTTTTTGAACAAAAGGGATTTTCTCCTGGTAAGTAAGCTGCAAGTATTTCCATCAGTATTGTCTCTGATTCTCTGTCAATATTCTGTGCATCTGTACTCAAAGTTTATCTCCTTAGGGCTCTTTCAGAACTGTAGTCATTGTACCGTTCTTCAGTAGCTTATACACATTCTAGATCCTGATTAATTCAACCCCCTTACAATAAGTACCAAAAGTCTTAAATTGTACAAAGGACAAAAACCTTGTATTTACAAATTACTGAAAAGAAGTTTTAAAATAAATGCAATACTTTGAAGGGCCAGAAACAAATGGGAGACAAAAAAGCTGTTCTCATTCTAGAAAAAAATAACTGACCAAAATGGAAGGCTGTTTAAACCAGAAGACATCCCAAGAAACTAAGGCTCAGTGATGACACAAAAACTTTACAACTGCTATAAAAATGTCCTGATACAATTTATTTAGGAGAATCAGATCAGTTCATGGCAAGGAAAAGGAAATTAATCAGCATCCTCTTTAGAGAAAGTTACCCAAATATCTTCAGTTGCTAATTTTAATCAGTGAGTCTTGGAAAAACACTGTGTTTGCAGGGGAAGTAATACACAGAGTTAGCTGCAAAAATAGTTTCTTCTAGGAGACTGATCAGTGTGTACATACACACTGAGAGATACACTGTACATATATGAGAGATTTTAGGAGCTGCACATATCTGAGAGTAGCTTCTATCACTTGCATGGCCAATAGTGCAAGTCACCTGTTCACATGGGGACTCTTGCTCAAACACCAACAATCAAAGCTCTAAGTCCCTGCCAAAAAGCCCAGGACTTCTTCCTTCTTCCTAACATGTAATGCAAACTTGGTAGGCCAAAAAGAGCAAAACACTCTTGGAAAAGGTCAGAAATCAGTAAGTAAAAATACATGGTAAAATTTTTCTCTCTCAAAGTGCTTGCAGCAGTCCTGAACACCTACCCAGATGAAAATTCTCCTGTTATATTTACTCTTTACTCACTGTTGGTTGCCTTCAGTTAGCAGAGTCAAATATTTTCATACATTCTCTCTCAGTTTCCTAGACAAATGCTAACTGAGCAGCAATGCTCCCACGTAACCCAGTTTCAGAGTGTGTGCCCAGTGGGAGCAGGGTCGGGTGACACGGGAGGAATACAGAGATGCTGCTTGCCACGGTAGGGGAAAAATCTGTATGGCCAAAGCTCAGTTGGAGTTGAAGCTGACAGAAATGTGGGGGACAGTAAAAACGTTTTCCAAATATATTAATGGCAATAGGCAGAGTCAAAACAACATCAGCCTACTCCAGGATAAGGAGGGTCACCTCACAATCAGGGACATGGTCAAGGCAGGGAAGTTTAATGCATTCTTTGCCTCTGTCTTCAACACCAGTGATGGACTAAGGGGGTCTCAGTGCCCTGAGCTGGAGGACCATGGCTCTGAGAATGATCAACTTCCAGTCGACCCTGAAATTGTTTTGTTGTTTGTTCTGAAGGGTTTAATGTTTTTCCTTGTGCAAAGTGATTACAATTAATCCCTCCCAATGTCTACAAGGGAAAGAAGGAAAAGGATTCAATGTTTTATGTGGGAAATTCAATGGAATTGTGAGGGATCTGCTGCTCCAGCTGGACCCTATTAATCTATGGAGCCTGATGGGATTCACCCAAGAATGCTCAAAGAGCAGGCTGATGTAATTGCAAAGCCTCTCTCGATGACTTTTAAGCAATCTTGGGAATTTGGACCTGACTGGAAGTTGGTGAATGTTATTGTGATTTTCAAGAAGGGCAAGAAGGAGGACTCTGGAAACTATAGGCCTGTCAGTCTCACTTCAGTGCCTGGTAAAGCTATGGAGAAGATTATTCTGGGAGGTATTGAAAAACACCTGAAACACAACACAGTCCTTGGCCACAGCCAGCATTGCTTTGTGGGGGGAAGTCATGCTTATCAAACCTGATTTCCTTTCATAGCAGGTTAATCCACCTAGCTGGTCTAGAAAGGCCAGTAGGTGTAATCTTTTGGGACTTCAGCAAAGTTTTTTTGGGACTTCAGCAAAACATCTTTCTGAACAAAATGTGCATCCCACAGCTGAATAATCATGTTACACATTGGGTGAGCAGCTGGCTCACGGGTTGGGCACAAAGGCGTGGGTGACAAAATCACAGTCAATGGGGTCACATCAGACTGGGCACCTGTCACTAGTGGGGTTCCACAGGGCTCCATCCCCAGCCCTGTGCTCTTCAGCATCTTCATAAATGACCTGGAGACAGGGTTGGAAGGGATACTAAGTTTGCCGACAACACTAAATGGGGATGAGCTGTTGGCTCCCTCAAAGGCAGAGGGGCCCTGCAGAGAAACCTCGACAAATTAGGGAGATGGGGAACCATCAATCATGTGAATTCAACAAGGGAAAGTGGCAGATTCGGTACCTGGGATGGGGCAACCCTGGCTGTGTGTATGGACTGAGAGTTCCTGCCTTTCAGAGCTTTGCTTCTCTGAAGCTTTTGGGATGACTGCCTACATTTATTTCACCATTCAGCAAGCCTCCATAGCAGACTGGATGCTGGCAACACCTGCCTCAGCCTCCTGAAAAGGCTGTAGAGCACTCCTCACCTGCCCTTCCAGAAGTTATCTGCATTCCTCAGGTGTAGCTGAGTAGATCTGGCTATAGCTGGGTTTTGGTAGATTACAAATGAGCCAGCAGAGTCCCTCCTATGAACACAGAAAACATGTCTTAAAATCAAAGCAGAATTTTGAGGCACTGTATTTGCAAAATTATGTTAATATTTAATATCAAATCCATGACCAGCTGCAAAACAAAAATCTAGTCATAGCCCTAAAACGTTTATTCAAGTACATAAAGAGTTAAAAATAGAACTGAAAAAAAATGTGGAATGGAGATCTTTAAGATTGTGAGTCTCAAGATTACACAGTCAAACTGGAATTGATGCAGGGAAATCAGGGGCAGACCAGGAGAAGGTATTCCTGATAGCAGAGCATAACTCGACTAGTTCCAATAAAGACAGAAAATGTACCAATCAGCTATTATGAGAGATTTCAAGAAAGAGAAAGAAAAGGAAAATGACTGAAAAGCAAAGCAGTAATTCCTGTTGGAATACACACCAAGTGTATTGCACTAGAACTGTAAATGACAAACCAGTGGAGAGTGGGAGCCAAATATGTTCACTGGTAGATACCACTAGTCACAATATGGACCAGTGGAATTGGTGGAAATTGTTCACTTTCAGAATTAGAATTTTGTGGCAAACTAAGGAAGTGGACTGTTTTTATCTCTGTTCATTTCTCATTTGGATGAAGATGTGTCCTTTGTGTGGAATTCTGTAACCATGGTTGCCATTTCAGGTTTTTTGCATAAATGTTAGAGGAAAGACAGCTATGCCTCTAATAAACTAAAATTAGTTCTCTGTTAATTATCTGACATCCAGAATAAAAGTCAGTGTAAGTAAGTAAGTAAGAAGGGTCTGCTCTGGTGTTTGGTGATAATTCTGTTTCATATAGAGATTTCAGCCATAACCTTGAAAAAGTTTTGGTCAAATTTAAATCTCTAAGTGGTATTTGGGTTCTGTACCTGCTCTCAGCTGACTGAGTAGTCAGAGAGGAAGAACAGTGCCTTCCAGAAATACAGACAGCACATTTTTTCTCATGGAAAAAACATATCTTAGACTGTATATGAGGTATTTGATCTTTTCTGTTTTAAAGATTCAAGTCCTCCAGAAAGCTGACTTGTTTAGCCCTAACACTAGTAAAATAAAAAATTACCCCAAATCAGGTCAAGAGCCTTGTGTTTTTGCATGCATTCTCATGCACAGTTCTGGAAGCTGTTGCACAAACACATGACTGTTTTATACACATACTGGGGAACATCAGTATCTAAGCTGCGTTTGCGGTGTTTGCCACCCATATTAAAATATCAGTGGTCTCATACTGGATACAGTATCTAAACATTATTTTTAAAATACAATATGGGAGAAAATCCAGGAATATGATGTCATCAAGAGAGGGATGAGTCTGCTGTGTTCAGGGAGGGGCAGTAAAACCGTAAGTTAGACTCATTCATACTAGAGAAAGAGCTGTTTCCAGAGACGTGTTGCACTCCACTCATTTGTATCTGCTCAGTGGTGAATTTTCAGTCAAGGTATGTTTTTCCACTTCTCTTTCATATGAAAAGTTCTTACTCTTTAAATTCAGTGTGGTTTGTTGCTTCTTGGAAAACACTTACTGAATTCTTAATATGTTTGTGGTTCAGTGACAAAAGAGCTGATATCATTTCTCCTCCAGGAAAGTGGAAGAGAAAAACAATTTTTGCTAATGTGATTTTGTAACTTGTCAGGTTTTGCAGAGCTATAACATTTACAGAAAAAAGCTTTCTTTCAAAGTATCCAAGGTATCAAAGCCACAGGGTGCTTCATCTGCCACAGATACTGTCCAGTGTACTGGAGAGAAAGGATTTTTCCAATCCAGATGACACTTCATGTCTGTAATCTCACCATGGGCACAGTTTCTTTCATCTCACAAAAATAATCAGAAAGTACAAGCAGCTAACTTTTTTATCAGCTGAGAAAATACCTACAAAATAGTAGGGAGAAAGCAGAGTCAATTCTTTCCTGTACCTACTGATAATTTTGTCTCTGTTTATTATTTTGATTGTAAACCTTGTTGGGCAGGATGTGGAAGTATGTGTGTGTGTGTACCTTACACTGCTAACCCGTTTCATCTGCACTGATTGAATGGCAAAGGTTAAACCCTTGAAACTTTTACTTACACTACAAAGACGAAAGGTTTTGGATGACATTTAAGCTACATTATTAGGTTCTTTTTAAAATCTGTATGCAAATTTTAAAAAAATTCAGTAGGAGCTTGACTTTTAAGATGCTGATGAAAACAAAGAAGGGCTTAGTAGTGGAATTGTAATTAGAATCATCTAACAAAAGTTCCAAAGGTTGAAATATATGCTATACTTTCAGCTATTCATTTTCCATTACTCAGTATCCTAAGCAGCCTTCTTAGTGTAATAATAATAAAAAGCCATAAAGCTAAAAGCATTCAAATAGTTTGGCATGAGAATTCCTGTCTTAATATTCCATATGTAATCTTACAGACGCCATCTCCTAAGATGGGTTTTAGATGGGACTTTTATCTTAAACAGCCGTACATATTTTCTTAGAAGCTAGAAGACAGTTATCTAGGTAAAAGAAATCTCTATTTTCACATGAGTCTCTAAGATTGAAGTATCAGCATATTGAGTAATATCAGTCATATGATTTCTATCTGGTCTCTGATAATGTGCGATCATCAAGAAAATAAATTAAGAGAAGCATCTTAGAACTCTAGGTTGATTTATAGACTTCCAAATGTATGTGTCTTGTTTTCAGTGTGAATAATGAAAACACAAACGGAAGGGATAAATATATCCAAGTTAATAAAGATCTTGGAATAGCAGACCAGAGACACCTCCAGAAAATCTTTGTTGGGTTTCCCTCTGGGCCTGAGTACATGCGAGAACAAGATTAATTGAGTTACTCAGTGTTACCTGAACATTTTGTACCAACAGTCTAACAAAGGAACTGCCTTTCCTACTGAGTTAGAGCTTTCTGAAATAAGCACCCCATCCTTGCACAGGAAAACAGCTTTAAAAGTTCTTGTAGCTATGTAATATTTCAAGCATTTTCTCAGGCAGAAAACAAAAGGAATTTGGGAGAATTTTAGGACATTCATTATGAAAACCCTAAAATTTATTGTTTAAGAATAGCCAGTGTTTTATAATCAGTTTTTCATTAAAAGAAGGGTGTAAAAATCTCTTAGGCACGCAAATTCCACTGTTTTTAGTCAAGGTAGGAAAAAAAATTAGTATTACAGGTCTAGGAAAACTTATCAGAAAATAGAGCTTTGCTTTCAAAACAACTTCTATCTCAGTAAACAAACTTATTGCAATAGTACACCTGAACTCATTAGCAATGCTAATCAATATAAAGCTTTTTTTAAAAAACACACAGGAAAATGCCAGTTAGCTAAAACATCCACTTTACTTTAAAATTGCACATCATGGTTTTTTAAAACTCATGACTTTTTAAAACTCCCTCTCAGTGCTCCATACAGATGAGTTTCCCTTACCTCATCTGAGGGCTTATCTTCCTTCCAGCATTTAGCACACTTCATACATCGAGATGGGAAGTTGTGCTGATGCACAGCAGTACAGGAACAGGCTACTTGAAAGGGGAGCCAAAAGCTGCCCTTTGCCAGCCCTTTCTGGGCTTTAGGAACGTGTAGTTCCTAAAGAATCACACCCTGGAGCAGTCTCTGGGTGCTGACTCACAAACAGGTGGCAGGCACAAGGCTGGAGCAGCTTGTCCCCTTGGCTGGGTGCCCCTGAGCAGGGACAGAGGGACGAGAGGGCATGGCAGTGCTGTGCCAGCCCAGGGCAAACAGGCTTCACCGCTGGGGGAAAATGCAGAGGAGGAGAGAAATACTCTAAATTTGGGCCCTGCAGGTTGGCTTCACACAGATGGAGTTGTGACTGCTAGTGGTCACCATGGTGGTGACACCTCATTTATTCAGAAGTAAAGCTAATGAACTGGGTCTGACAGACCCTGGTCATGGTCCAGCACCCCACGTAGGAGTAAAATGTTGGAGAAGAGGCACAAAAGGGATACAGACCAGAGAACCACAAAGAGCAAATTTGCCTGCTGAAAGCACTTCTCTTCAGTCTGATGATAGGCAAGCCCAAAGCATTCAGACATTGTTGCAAAGCTGCTATATTAAACTACACCAAAATACTTCAGGACTTTTAGTGTCCCTTGAAAGGGTGGATTTTACTTACTTTTGCTGCTAACATGTTAATTCCTCAACTTGATTCAGCAAGATTGAGCAGGTTGGTGTGATCCCTGCAAACAAATCTGATCACCCTGGGCTGCAGATTCAGTAGCTTTGCACAATAAGGTATGCCAGAATGGTGATAGCATTGCAAAGATACACTTCAGACTATGGCTAATTTGCAGAGAATGGAGCTGTCAAAATGCAGAAATCCATTTTTCCCACTCATGTTATCTGAGACTACAGTAAAATGCCTCCGAAAAAAATTGAGTGATCCATGGTAGAGGTCTTTTCAACATTAACAGTGTTTATGCATGCATGCCCAGAGGCAGAACTGGTCATAGGTGCTTTTCCTCGCGAAGTGTTCCTGCCTTGGCAGAAAGGAATCAGCTCTTCGGGACCGCACCCCGGTGCGGAGGTGGTCTGTCCCTTTGCCATGGCTGTCAGGTTTCCTATCAGCTGTCTGGCTGACTGAAGGGCTGCTGCTCTGAAGTGTCATGGGTTATAAAAGAGGGACAGCGGGTCCCTCTACCCACACACGTGGTGCCCAGCAATGTGCCACTTCCCTGATGTGAAGGGTAAACTCCCTGCAGGTAGAGGGCAGGCCAATAAACTGGAAGAGTTTAATCAGGTACCTGTAACATTTTTACAAAAAGCAACTGTTAAGACTTTATAATTCAAAGCTGGGACCTGATCATTACACAAGCAATTAGGATGACAGAAATATTGCAGTGCATGTTGCTAGATTTTGGCTCAGCTCTGCATGCACCTCTCACCTCCTTCTGCCCCAGTTTGTCCCTATAATACATTCCACAGTCTGTATTATGTTTGGATTCTGCTTAGATTAGCAGCTCCTTGAGGCACAAGGACAGACTTTTGCACACTGATTATCCCCAAAGCCTCTGGCCATCAGTACAACACAGACAGCGTGGCAGTGTGTGCCGAGCTGTGCTCCAGGTCCTACCTGCAGGACAGCAGCAAACAGCTCAGCAAGAGAACAGCCAGATATAAACCAGGGACATAAAGTGACACAGGTAACCACACAGGCTAGACCCTCAGCTGGACTGAATGATCGCAGTGCCCTCCAAAACAGCATCAGCAGAGAAATGACAGATTATAGAAGATGAGGTCTTATAGATCTACCATCAGAGATGAGAGGTTTACTCACTGGTAGCCTGATTAACAAACATCATTAACACAACCTCTTTTTCTGGCCTCGTTCTCCAGAGGGAAAGGTCTGTAAAAGGCTGAACTTCCTAGCTGTGAAATTGGGAGATTAGAAAGAAATTTATGCCATATCTGTTGCTTTGTTTATCACAACAGATAAACCTGGCACTGGGACACATTGTATGCTTCAAATCAAATTTTAGCCTTTGTAACTGTACAGCTTCAGTTCAACACTGAACTTGAGCCAATGAATCTTACGACCAGCCTAATGTCATCAGGTTATTTAGTATAACAGTCTCATCTCTGTCCGTGATACCTGAGCTCAAGGATTAATCTCTTATTTCTTTATTTCTTCCCATTGAGTCATCTAAAACAAACCCACCAGACACTGTTTGTACTCTGGGGAGCCCTCCCACATGTTCCTCAAGCAGAATCCTGTTTTGCCTGTTTAAGACCAGCTCACAGATGGCTGTTCACCTTGGCATCACCTAGAAAGGTTTCCTGTGCCTAGTCCTTCTAGTGCTGGAAGTGCACACAAGCTACTTTATCCCTGAGTAAACACCAAAAGAGTAGGGAAGAGGTGTGAGGCACTGAAGGTGATCAGGAAATGTTTGCTTTGCGGAAATTCTCTCCTCTTTCTCTCTATACACACATAGATGTATATATACACACACAAACACATATTTGGAATGATTAACATCTTGTCAGAGAAGTAAAGTACATGTTCCTTTGCATATCCATACAGCCTTGTCCTACCCATTGCTAGAGGACAGTCCTACATGGAATCTCCATAACTTTCCTCCCAGATTTTTCACAATGTACAAAACAATCAGCAAATATTTTTGTCAGACATTTCTGATGTGTCCATCTATTAGGATCAAAACAGTTGCAATTTTTTAATTTCTTTTCCTTTGTCTGGGCAAGGATCTTTTTCTTTCTCTCAGTTAATGCTAACATTTCCAAGTCATGAGGATGTGGGACTATCACTCATGGGCAGATAAATAAGCAAAAGCAGTTATCTGCTTCCAAGCCTTCAATCTGTAGAGATTTACAGTAAATAGAAAATTCAAATAAGACAAAGAATTCAGAATATCCATTTACAAGAACAAAGGAACCAGCTTAAAACTTAAGAGCTTTCTCCATACCTGCTTTTTTTTCCTCTCTGTGAGTTCCAAGTTCATTTTCAAAATGACACTAGTGCAACCTGACTAAAGTAGTCATAATGAATCAGACATGAATGAATTTCATGGTTCATTAATGGCTGGGATATTGGTCACAGAAGTTTTAATTTATAGCATAAGCATTTTTTTAAAAACAACATGTGGGGGCAGGTCACATAAGACAATCCTTTCCCCTCCCCTTCTGATTGTATCTTTCCTCTGAGAACCTTCTCATTTTTTTCCTTGAAATAGTCACCTTATAGCTCATAAATGCCAGTCAGCTGACTCAGCAAAAGGGACATTTCCCAGAAGTAGAAGGAATTAGAAGTAACAAAGTGGAGTCAGTTCTGTGTAGGTGTTTCCTGCAACATTCCGGAAACAGTCTTTTTTGGAAATGTAAGAAGACAGCAATTAATTTTCTTTTACAATAGATGTAGTCTACAAACTGGCATCTAAATCATACTACAGCTCATAACTCTGCAGTATGAGACATCTGGAGTTCCATTCTTCTACTCTTGGCATCATGTATTTCTACAGAAAAGTTAAGTAGTTTCCACTGCACACTTGTCTCTGGTTTTATAAAAATAGTTCAATGTAACATATTAATAATGTTTGCCTTAGAATAAATGTACTCTTATCAAATAACTCTAAAATCAAGGAGAAGTTCAAGTTTAAAAACAATAATCAAACAATTTCAGATTTTGGACTATTTTGAAACTGGGTAGAATACAGATCCAAACTGTGCAAACTACCTATGTTTTCTAACATTTTAAATGAAAATCCCAGATAAAGCTCTCATAAGCCTGGCATATAGCTGCTTTAGGCAACAATCCTTATTCATTGTTTGATTTGGAACCCTTTTCCCTCTTGGGAAATTAAACCCCTCTTTTTCCCTTCTTTCCTTCCTTCCATTTCAACATTAACATTTCTCCTTTTCCATCATTCCTTCCTTCTCCTCTGTTTCCCTTAGCAGCATTATGTTCCCTTCCAGAGCTCACATCCGCACATTTCCCCTTCTCTTGTTCCTGCCCTGACACCTGCAGTGAGCCTTTGCTGCCTGCTGCACAAAACTGTCGCACGCAATTCCACGCTGTGCTTTCCCTTCCACGGCGGTGGCAAAAGTGATGGTACACAGGTACAAAGGTGACATGATTAACTTAAATCAGAAGGTTTTTTCAAAATTAACAAAGCTGGTCAGAAGACAAAATTTCTGTTCCAGAGAAAAATTGGTGAAGAGTCTTGACATTTTTAACAAAAACAAGATAAAAAAAACATGGAACAAATGCACGCACAGAGGATAAATCTGCCTGGGAATGGAGACCACTGATAAAGGATTTTGAAAGAGTCATCCTCCTTCTTAAGGAAGTGCCTGAGGGATAAACTGTAGTGGATTGGGCTCTTGCAGCCTCTATTTTTTTTTTTTTTTTTAACTACTCCACTTTGTAAAGATATTAAACTCTTTAGTTTGCCAGAGAGAGCAGGAGTGGATCAGGGTCGCCTGCTAAACTGTGAGTAGTCAGTACCTCTTCTCCTTTGTTCAAGATAAGAAATGACACCTTCAAAATATCCTCTGTTATATTCCCAAAATATTTTCTGAAAAATCTTTCTTTTAAAATCAGTTTCTTCAAGAATTTCCTGGTTTGATAGTCATTTTAACAGGAAAAGAAAATTCCCCCTCCTCCAACACTTTAAAAAGTATCTCCTACACAGCTGTAGTAAGATGTGAGTTTGAGGTACCAGAAAACATGATCCATAAAATGGAGCAGAGCAGAGGGGCAGAATCCCTGCCTGGCCCTGCTGCCCACACTGCTCTGGATGCAGCCCAGGATGTGTTCAGCTTTCTGGGCTCCAAGCACACATGGCCAGGTCATGTCCAGCCTCTCATCCACCAGAGCCCCGAGTCCCTCTCCTCAGGGCTGCTCTGATCTGTTCATCCCCAGCCTGTGTTGATACTGGGGGTTGCTCCAACCCAGGTGCAGCACCTCCACTTGGCCTTGTTGAACATCATGAGATTTGCACAGGCCCACATCTTCAGCCTGTCAAGGTCCACCTGGGCAGCGTTCCTTCCCTCTGGGTGGCATCCCTTCCCTCCACCATGTCACTCAGCCACATCATTCAGCTTGGGTCATTGGCAAACTTGCTGATGATGTACTTGATACCTCTGTCTGTGTCAATGACAGACACTAAACATTATGTTTTTGCTAGCTTTGGGTAAAATAGTTCTTTGAAGGAGCTGTGGCATTTGCTAAAGGAATCTGTCTCTCTTACTAAATTGTTACCCTGTATTTTTTTGTTGGGTTTGACATTCTGGAAAGAGCAGATAGGACATATCTTCTCTGTGAACACCAGTACTTGAAACCTGTGTATGCAGAGTGAAAAACGAACTGTCTGCACCAGGTTCCAGCAGGGCTCTATCATCTCCTGCTGCTAACAAAGGGATAACAATAAATTAATACACAATTTCATTTCAACACTGGCAAAGCATGAAAAGGCAAAAATAAAATCATAATCCATACACTGACTGCTATAAATTGACACTGTAAATCACACTACTTCTTGGCTGGAGAAGTGTCCTGAACCTTCCAGATCTCTCAGTGTTGAAAGTCCCATCCAGGTTTGCACAGTTTAATCACCAAATCCCTATCAGCATGTATTTGAATGTATTATATATATATCAGCATGTATTCCCACTTAAAACTGTTGTGATTAGAATTTTCCTGGGTTTTGGGTTTTCAGTAGGAACACAGGTTCCATTTGGATTATATCTAATTTTCATCTGCTGTTACTATCAAGATAATTGCAATACAGTTTGAAATTCACTATAGTTACATACCATTTCTAACAGGTACATCTGGGTTTGAGCTTTATGATATATAGAGTATGGTGATTTCTAAGTGTGCTATCTGAAAACTGACCTCTTTCCAATTGCAAATACTTCATGTACTGGCTAAGTGAGGAGCAGATACATGAAAATAATATGAAATGACTGTCCCAGCTGCTCAAGAAACAGCAGCGTAGCAGGATGTGCTTGACCAAGGAAGGACAAGGCAAAATGGCTTTCTGAAGTTTATCATTTAAGAAGTAAAGGACATTATAGACTGGCTTCTCCTTGAGAAGGGAACTCACCATTGCTTGCACTGCCACACTCTGCTTTTAGTCCTTAAAAGAATAAGAAATTTAAAATAAAAAAACAAACAAACCCCTCCAATTCTTTAGTAAAGGCAACCTGCCATTTAAACAATGAGCATCATGTCACATTGGTATTGACTTCCATGACACAAATCAATGATGCTGGGGATCATTCTCTGAAATGGTCTACAAGAACACCTATTCATGAGGTTGAAATCTGAGTTTATAGTTTAGTGTAGCTTTTGTCAGAAGTTCTAAATTAAGGACCATCTTCAGAAACCCACTCATTAGAGGTGCTAACCTGAACAAACTGGGTATATAACACCTCTTCTGAATTCCACTTGCTCAAAATTAACACTGCAATTTCACTTAAGCATTATTATATGGTTAATAATACTTTCTAGCCTATTCTTTTGTCAGAGCCTGAAGTGCTGTTTGGAAACTGCATCATTTCTCAGTGAAGCTGTCTGTATATCCCTGTGGTGAAAGGCATTAAGGAAACAAAATTTACAGGGGGGACAGATTCTGCCTATGATGCCTCCTTTGCTAAGGACTCCTCTTCTTGCACAGAGCCATCAGTATGTGGCTCAGCAATAGAATCAGCAATAGTGACTGAAATATTTCCAGCTGCTGGCAGGGATGACTGTGTAGTTGCAAATGTGGTTTCCAGACATAATGTGACAGGTTAAAACATCTTTTATGTTTTTGCTAGTTACAGCAGAGTAAAATGATCAGTTACCTGCACGATAAGGAATGAGAAAAGCAGTAGCTGTCAAAGAAATAGATATTAGACTCTGGGACAACAACCAGTCAGTTGCATGTACTGTGAGGTTCTTTGGGAGTTCTTTGCTACTGGAGACACTTGGGCTTTCCTCAAAGGCCACACTTGTGAAAGCCAGTGGTGAAAATGTGCAGGAAATGCTGCATTATGGCAAATACCTGACAACAGTGTAAATATTATAGTGACTGGAGGTACTTGAGATGGCAAATCTCCTATTTTTTTCTAAATGGCTGCAAAAAAGTCCTCAAGGTGCTAGAAGCAAAGTGCTTTCAGGGCACAGAGCCAGTTCATATGAAAGGCAAATCTCTCCATTAAGTATTTAATGCTCAGAGGGACCAATACTGACAAATACTATTTGGCCATTAGACCTTCACATTTTACCTAGTCATGAGAACCTAATGCTGATACCCAGGGAGAAGAGCAGTATTTCAATTGCTAAGAGAAAGGAGCGGCTAAAATGAGCTGAAGAGGTCTGGTGGGAGTAATGCATCAAAGAGCAAAGCTTTAGAGGACATCCACGTGCACATCAGTGAGGGAGCTTTGAGTGGAGGTTTGTGTGCTGCTGAACAGCTCTTCTGTGCCTCCACTCCAGCAAGGCAAATAAAGGAGCTAATCAGTTACTAATCTTCTTGGGGCACTGATGTTCTTCAGGACTTACAGCCTTTTCCTCTTACCGTTCCACCTCTGAGACTCTCTACTAATATTGTCCATTTCTCTCTGTAGGATGTTCCCATTGCTCTCTGTAATGAGGATATCAAGTAATTTACATCACCGGCATGCTTCATCAGTGCTTTCCTCTCTTTCATACTGAGATCAAGACTGTAACTGAACTAGTTGAACCCCAAGGCTGGTTCTGAGAACCCACACTAGGAACGGCTCCTCCAGTCCACATCTCAAAACTGTCTTCAGCCTGGTGAAAATTCACCTTTTTCTTTTCCAGCTTAGCTGGTTTTAACTCCATTCTTGCAATAGGTTTGAGCTATCTGGGTTTCAGGAAAGGCTGTTTTCTAAAGCAGGAAATTCTCACTTTAACATAGAAATATAATCTAGCTGCACAAGCCACTCTTGATAAGATCACTAGCATTTTATTTCTTTATCACTGGATGCCTTAGCTATTCACTGGGCTCAGGGTATTGTCTGCCATTTGAGAGCTGCATTGTACTGTTTGATACCATCAGTCCTGCCATTTCACATGGTACCACACTCCTGCAATAGATATTAAATTGGTCTCACAATGCTAGTGTGTTAAGCACTGAATTTTGTAGTGGTGATGGAGTACAGCAATCCCTTGTCTACAACAGAGAATTCCTGCAGTGCCTGCAGAGCTCAGGGGAGCAGATACAACCACTCTGACCTTGTTCCAACCTGGTAAATCTGCAGGTCACATTATAAAACTCAGGAAGTTTATAGTGTCTTATTTATCTTTGTACTTCAGTTAATTTCTGCAAGTTGTGATCGTTCAGCTTTGTAGTCAGACACGACGAGTGCAGGAGGATTAAGGGACATGCAAGATTCCAGCCCCAGGACAACACAGGGCTTCCCAGCAGTCCTGACACCCAACAGGGAGCCCTGTGATGTTCCTGAGGCTGAGGCATGTTGCTTTCACTCCAAGCACTGCTTTGGCTCCTTCTCTCCCTGTACAAATGTGCCGTTTGGCTGGCTTCCATCCAGCATTATTTGCAGGACAGCTCAAAGGGAGGAGATATTATCAAGCTAGGCACTGAACCAGCTAGGAACGGGAATAAATTATGTTAATAGATGGTCATCCTCTCAGCAACAGATCTAATGCCAAGCATAAGCTCTGTATATCTTAGAAATGTAAGCAAACCACATTCTGATCATTGCTCCTGTTCACAAGAGGTCTTCCATCTAACAGTAGAAACTAGTGAGCTTTGTGAGTCTAAGCAAATAAGAGCAGGCTGTGGGTTTATTTCACCCACACTGCAAACTGAGTGTATTGTTGTTCTTTACTTCTTTCTATCTAGAAATAATCAAGACCCAGACAGCACAGTCTCCATCAAGGTCACTTCCCTTCCCCTTTAAACACCACCTGTGTTACTTTAAATTTGCTAGGGTCCCTGACTTGCACCTGCCATCTCCATCTCTCCATTTTCCTCAGCATCTCCTCTGTCTGTGCCTTTGAGGTGTTCTTCACTCCTGCAGTACTTTTGCAGTCCCACTCCTACTGCTGCTCCTAGATTTCTCACTCTCCTTATACTAACCTAAATGTTAGTTGCTGGCTGAGCTTTATACAATGAGCACTCGTGGTTAACCTTATCTGTTTTCATATGGGAAATGTCAAAAAAACCAGAACAAAACACCCTGCCAGCCTTGCAGGGTGAGCTTGTTTTCAGTTTTCTCCTGTTGGAATATTTTCATTCTCAGTTGTCTAAACATTTGGGGCAAACACACTACAATGCACACAGAAAAAAGTGTAGATCCAACTGTGACTTGTGTTGTGTAAGATTTAGGTGCTTGGCTGTTAGAAAGTCAGGAAGTTATCAGCTTGGTTCAGGGACACGCAAGGCTTCTGGTGACTCCTGACCCCAGGCTGTGGAGCAGAGTCATGTTAAGCCTAAGGGAGCAGGAGTTGAGAGGGTCCATGAAGATCAAAATCCTGAAGAATTAAAGACTTGAGAAGAGCAGCAAATATTCACAAAGGGAGGGAGAAGGAGTTGTGAGATTGACACCATAAACCTCAAAACTGATGATATTTCCAAAGATGGAAGATTCAGATCCAGTGTTTATTTAAGTATTTATACTGACTGGAAATAGCTTCATAAAGATAAATGCTCTCAATCAACATTATTCAATAAGCTTGTGGCCTCTCAGTATACAGGCATGTGAATCACCCAATTTCCAGATTTTATTCCAAGTTAAACAGAAGAGAGATCTTTCATCTGCCCAATGACTACAAAGAGAAGAACAAACTGACATATTTGTTTAACACTGAGATTTAAGGCCTTCATGTACTTCATTTCTTCATAGACATATACTGTCTTGAGAAAGCTTGGGGGAGGAATAACTGTAAATCAGAACAGCTTAACTTTCTGAGCTGTTTGAACTGCAGAAATTGAAGTGCGTGCTGGGAGGAGGTGAAAGACAGTGATACCTATTTTCAGAACAGTTAGACAGTTTTTGAATTAAACTTCTTCCTCTGCTCATAGACTACAATAATAAAAGTTGCTGAGAAGTACAGGGAGTTCCACTTCAGGGTAGTTCTACTGTGCTTGCTAATCCATCATGTACAAAAGGGAAGGGAAAAGCTGCACAGCATTAACATAATAGAAATCATCAGGAAAACAAAATCGTTAAACAGCTATTCAAGTCTAAATTTAACTTTGGGAATTGTTGCTGTGAGCACATCCCTATGCACATGTTTTGTATGTATCACGTTTTCAGTTCTTGATGGCCTGCCCCACAGTTGCAGACCTCATTTCCTTTTATTGATGAACCCTCTCTAATATTAGTGGAAGGTTTACTATTGAAAAAGAAACAGCTGAGGGATTTATCCTCATGTTTCATTCCCTCATCTAAACTGTGCCTTGCTATGATATGCCTCAAAACAACCCTAGAACAGCGTTCAAGGGATTTGGCATTTCCTATTACTTATTTGCTTCTACCCTTCCCTTTTCATTTAATGATGCATTGATGCAGCCTTTCTCTGCAAAAGAAATGTTCTCACTCAGTGTATCACCAACAGCAATGATTTGCTGGGATACTTTCTAAGGTCCAGGGTGTGTGAAAGATTTCCATACAAGAGGAGTTACATAGCTCCAAAGAACAGCCCAGTGAGTTAACATATGCAACAAAACTGCAAAACCTTTATGGCAAGAGTGCTCCATCCAGTCCTTGTGCTCACCACAAGTGGGCTCCAACAGCCCAGAGTGGCACATGGTAGTCCTGATGCAGAAGACTAACTCGACACATTTCAGCTGCCACTTGGCCTCTCATCTCCTGGCTGTACAGGATCTGCTTTCCTGTGCCAAGACTGCCTTGTTCCCCCTGCTGAAAATCCCTACTAATACAAGAAACACTTTTCTGTGGTTCCTTCTGTGACTTAGATGAACCAGTTTTGTGTCACAAAATTTAAAACACTTTTAAAAAAATTTAGTGAAGCCCAATTCCCATAGTGCTCTCAACAAAATCTGAATAGCTTCCTAAAGAGCCGTGTTGAAACAAGGGCACCTGGGTGAGGTAGAAAATTCCAACAAGCAAGGGCACTTTCTGCTGGAATTCAGCTTTAAGTAAACAGGGACCTGGTCTAGTGGAAGGTTCCCTGACCATAGCAGGGGCTTGGAATTGGATGATCTTTAAGGTCCCTTGCCACCCAAGCCACTCAATGATTCTATGATTTTTTTTTTTTTTTGGGTTGGCCTTAATCCAACTGGAATTTTCACTTATTAGCACAAGAAGAACAAATTAAGGAATTTAGGGTAATGTGGGTTGGAAGGTCTGTAGGCCAACCTCTTGCTCAAAGCTGGGTCAGCTACAAAATCAGACTATGCTACTCTGGGCTTTCACAGCTGGATCTTTGAAACTTCTGAAGATTACAAGGCTGAAATTTAATGATTTAGTGGCTGGAGAAACTTGAAGAGTCTGTGTTTTCTTCCTGAAACAGCCTCTAATGCTGAAATTATTATTTCTCACTTCATATTAAATAGAATTCTTGTACTAAAACTGTTCTTTCAGAATGACAGCAACATCCAGCCTTGGTGACATTTGCAATGTTTTGGAGGTCATCTTTAGTAGAAAAGTTTCTAAAATATTGATGGCAGCAAGTCAGAGGTCAAACATAGACTGCGATTCAAATATCATCAGCAATTCTGAAACAAATCAAAACTCTGTTTATAATGAGAAAAGCTCTTTCCCATATACAAAGGTCTTATGATCAGGACAGTACTTCTCTCTGAACTAGTCCGTATTTTCCTTCTCCTTCCAGTTATCACCACAGTCCAGCCACGCTGTTCTTCTCCATTTCAGTTATAACTCTTTTAAACAGAGATAATACCTTTTGTCAGTCATCACAGTTGTTGAATAGGATGCATAAACAGCATTGAAAAACAACATACCAGATTTTTAAAGATAAAAAGTATCAGGGGTTTTTTTTTTGTTGTTGTTTGTTGTTTGTTTTTGGGGTTTTTTTTAGAAATTATAACCCTGGTGATTTTAAAGTAAGAACTTTCAAGAATTCCACTTGGAAAAAAATAAGTTATGCGAAGTGCTTCACTGCATTTGACTGGACTTCCGCTCTCTCCACACCATTCTTTAGTTGTAATCGAGTGTCTTCACAGAGAGAAAAATTTGTAGCCTCTTCTCACCTTAGTCTCATTGTTACTGAAATAACAAGTTTAACAGAACAACCTTTTTCCCCCCCATTTTTCCTAACACAGTTGAGGTAGATGCCTTCAATGATAGCTGCAGAACAATTGTTTATTTCCATGGTGTGCTTCAAGCTTACACAACAAATAAAAATTACACTTTTGAAAAGTAGCTCCTCTGTATATTTTCTTCATTGCCTTAATTTTATGGCAAACTGTGGAGCTGATTTGTGTTAAAAATAACTTTTTCTTTTGCAAAGTTATTTCTGTCCCAGTCAGGTTCCTGAATCTGGTTCAACATGAAGCCTCACAAACTACAAGGGAAGCCGTGAGGTAAAAGGGACAGTGAAGGGTGAATGAAAAGCAGGAAACCTTTAAGTTAACATTGCCACAGAAAGTGTCCACTGATCTACAACCTCAAATGTGCTAAAGCCCATTAGAGATTCATTATACAAAGATTAGAAATTAAAAATTAATGTTGTGGGATTTGTAAAAGCAGAACATTTTAGGAATGTTTCTGACATTTCCTCCACCTCTCCACAATAATTAATGCCTTCACAGTAACACAGAATTAAAAGGGCATCCAGAGAATGTTTCAGAACACATTTCAGAGATGCCACAAGGGTGATATAATTTTACTTTCCAACATTCAAAGATACAAACCTATTCTGAAGTCAAAGAGAGGGTACAAGTAGTCCCGTTGGGCTTGGATTAGATGGCAACAAGAGTCTCAGTGAACCGGGGATAGATGGTGATTTTTTCAGGAGTAAAGGTTGCAAGAAGAGCAGGTTGAAACAGAAGCTTTGAAAATAAACCTTTGGGAGAAGGTGTAGAATTTATAAAGAGGATGGGTTCAGTATTTTTGTTGATACTAAATTCTGAATGTAAGAGTCCATCACTGAAGCTCTGTCTTCCAGCACACCTCTGGGTTCCTGCAGAGCAATGCCTCTGCTTATGCCATCCCATCCCGTGTGCTTCAAGCCTGCTAGACTTGCGGGTGTGGAGCTGAAGGAGAAATTACGCATTTATATTGTTTTGTTATAACCTATTGCTAAATAAGAATAGTACTTTCCCTCACAAATAGACATTGTCCTGGAACCAAATCCTGCAGAGCTGTTAAAATTAAACTTATTTCTCCTTGGCCAGCAAACACCTGTCTGATGGTCACAAATGAGGCAGTTTAGGGGACATTCTAGAGCCTCCTAACAACTTGCTAGGTTTACACTCCAAGCTCCTGCAGGTAGCAGTGGTACTCACACAGTCAGCAGGACTTCCAGGCTTCGTTGCACAGACTGTGGAAGATGTCCCTTACCTGCAGCAGCTTTTAAACTCCTGCTGTTTCCCATTTCAGTCACAGCAGATCTGTCAGGCACACACCTTTTTTCCTCTTATGGTTCTGGCAGCTCCTCTGTTATATTTACTGCAGCTTTTAGAGTAGCATGAAGAAGCAGGGCTGCCTGGCAAATCGGCACCACCAGGGGACACTTGGCTGCCCAAGCAGGGCTCAGAGATGGTCAGGAGGACAAACTCAAAAAAAGTACAAAGCATCAAAGCAGACTGGGCTCTGCACAGAAACAGAGTTAGAGCAGAGGCTGGGGAAGCCTTTGCCTTTCTCTAGCTAACATCCATTCTAAAAAATCACTATGTCAGAAATCAGCCAGTGCCTCTCTCAGTTTGCAGCCCCTCACTCAAACCCGTATTTTTTCTCCCAGCTCTTCCACTCCTCTGTGCCACTGACATCCAGCTGTACATGAAGCTGTATGTACCTATGGCAAGCCAGCTGGATGTGTCTGAAAACACTTTTGGCCACTGACAGCACTTAAGGCAAACCAGGTAATTGTAAAATTCTGCTAAGGATGCTACAGACTGGGTCTCATACCTATCCTTCACACAGCCTAGTTAAGGAATCCCTGAAATAAATGGAAAATTAAGCCGCTCTCTAGGCAACTTTTGTCATGAATGATCGTCCATCATAGAAATTCCTCATTTGGAGAGGGCTGCTGGGGCCTTGGGCCAGCTCTATCCTTTGTCCTTGAAAATCAGACTATGTAGGAAAACATCAGGACTGCGTATCTGTGCTTTTTAATATTCTCTCTTTTGCTCCAGCAAGCCACATTACAGCAGTTAACATCATAACAGCATTTGCCTGCTTTAGACTCCTCCTCTTGTCTCAGAGGACTAAATTAGCAAGGTCAATATTGCGACAATCTCAGGATATACTAATTACAAATTTCACACCTTGTTTCTGCAAAACGTAATCAGCAAAGTCACAACAGCTGTAAAATATGCATAACAAAATCCCTCCCTTACTCCCACAGAGTAGATTACTGCAGGTAACATTGGAATAACCTGAATTCTTATTACACATTTCAGAATTTGTCCTTGCATAAGACATGACTGAGTCCATCATGAGCCATTTAGCTGTTGACTGTATCTTAGCATACAGAAAATGTTTAGCATAGTTCAAGGAAAAAATAACACCAGTGGCAGTACTAACGGAGTCACAAGTTCAGCAGCTGTAGGGCTTCCTCCAGACCCAAAACAGATGGTGGAAAACACTCACCTGAAGCAGCATATCCCATTTGAGGAGTAAAGCTGTGCTGGAGCTTGCATTAATCCAGCAGCAGCGTTAACTGAGCTCCGACTTTTTTTCCCCTGCTCATATCATATTCTGTAGTTCATATCTCTAGATCTTGGAGGGCTTTTTGTTCCAATTCTTCATATTCCCCTTCTCTTCTTTCAATAACTTCATAGGGCCCAGGCTGCATTGCTGTAGCATGGAGACTTTCCCTTGCCATTCTGAGATTAACCACTCTGCTGGACTCTTGTTATCCTTGTGTTACCCTTGTGTTATCCTTGGCTTGCTGATTAACTCATGCCTTTCTTCTGGCATGCTCCCTCCTGTGCAGAACATGTGGGTCAGTCCTTAGACAGCTGGACATCCACCAGCTTGCCAGGAGACACCAAGGTGTCCTGGGGACTATGCCCAGCCCTCAGAGTTTCAGGCTAGGGCACTGATGACCTCCACCTTTTGGGAGTCCTTCTCCACCTGCCTGTAATGACCATCCAGCAGTTGATTAATCCCTTCTGCCCAGCCCCTCTGCAAGGGTTCCTCATTTGCCGCAGTGGCAGGATGTGGCCAACACCCAAAGTGTCCCTCCTGAGCCAACCCCAAAGCCTTCCTGCCTTGGTGAGGGCAGTGTCTGCAAGGGGCTCAGGGCTGGTGCCACGGCTGCCCCCCACACACAGCACCCCGAGACCTCCCTGG
Organism: Origma solitaria; assembly: GCA_013397895.1. Lineage (NCBI taxonomy): Eukaryota > Metazoa > Chordata > Aves > Passeriformes > Acanthizidae > Origma > Origma solitaria. The sequence goes on along the minus strand of VZRL01006316.1, from coordinate 1,544,687 downwards.
CGGAACCTTGTCACTTGTTCCCAATGCTATTAACAAAAAATACTCCAGAACAACACGAGATTGACAGAGGGTTTGACTGACTGTCAAGGAGGAGGTAACTCACAACAGGAAGTGAATTCCATCAGGTGCAAATTCAGCCCCCACAGGAGTCCCTCAGAATCAGTAGTGATAGATTACTTCAGCTGGGCAGTATTTCAATCAAAACTGTCACATAAAATCTTACTGAGAGTCCCTGCTGAGATATTATGCTTGTCTTGCATTGTGCAGAAAGTATTTGAAGAGAATGTGTGAAAGGATCGCATTTATTTTCACCAAAATATGACAAGAAAACAGCAAATCTCCGCCTTTTCTAAGCTGTGTCTTTGTCAATCATAATTTATTCAGCAATCACATATTATAAATTAGTTTCCTGAGCTATATGGAATAGCATCAAGCACATCATTTTAACCTTAAACATTAGGGTTTGTAAATTGATAATCAGCAGATTTTACCTTGTTCACTCTCCATTTCTACCAAGGCATTATGGAAGGACTTGAGCTAAGGACCAAGTAGGTAGGTGTCTTCGTTTGATAGACAGGTGTCTGCTAAGGAAGGTTGGAACCTTCCTTAGAACAGAGAATGTGAACCCCCTTCCCTCCGAATTATTATAACTTTAGAATCAAGGGCTCTCAGGCAAAGGTATGGGAAAAGGAATAAGAGTTTTTTGCTAGTATCTATAATGAGGTAAACAATCAGAAATGAAAAAAACAGTGAACAAGGTAAAAAACAGTAAACAAAGCAAAAAAACTCCGTGGCAAATGTCCCTGGGCTGCCAGGCACTTTCCCGTTTGGTGCAGTCACGGTCACGGCCAGCAGGGGCGCTGTTGGGCTCCCAGCCCAGCAGGGCAGGTGCGATGGCTCCCGGGGAGCTGCAGATGGTGCTGTGGCGCGAGGTTGGATCTGTGCCGCGCGTGATGGCAGACAGGCTGGAGCAAGGTGGAGCGCAGATGGACGGGG
>VZRL01006316.1:1458358-1535200 GCA_013397895.1 Origma solitaria | reverse complement strand
AAAAAAAAAAAAAAGTCCTGGGGCTTTCTTCCAAAATGTAACATCACACTCATGGTGTATGGCCAACAAAACACTCAGAACAGCCCTCAGTCACTCAGTTGTGCCTCAGGATGCATCTTTGAATTCTCTCAGTAACCTCTGCACTGCTGTTTATCGACTGTTTCCGAGTTTGAAACTTTGCCTAAATTGCCAGGAAGAACAAGGAGCAGGTATGTCTATCTTTTTTTAATGTATTATCTTTATTTAAATAATTTCTATATTTTATCTAAAAAATAAACTTTTGTGCTCTCAGTTCTATCTGTGCAATCTAGTAAGACTTTCCCTTTCTTTTTCACTATGAAAGTAAATCTGAAGGTCAGTATTAGTTTATGTGCAAAGCCATGATCCATTTTGCCTAATCACTCTACCTAGCTAATAAGTATTAATAGTAAAAAAGATGATTGATGCACTGTGCATGGAAATTCATCAGAAATCAGATCAAAGTAAGAAAAATTTGTCATTTTTTGTATAAAAGATGACTGGAATATGTTAAGTACAGAAATTGAAAACCATTCATATGGCTAATTGTCCATTAACACTAAATACTTGAAAATGCTTACAGAAGTTACAGAAAATAAAGTGCATTTTCTGTCAAGAGAACATTTAGAGCTCTAAATTTATGAAAGGCTTGTGACTTGTGGTAGTGCTTGGACACTGATTAGTACATTCTGAAGAAATTTCCACAATGAAAAACTCTACAGAATCTTCAGGTACCATTGCTAGCTGATACCTAGATAGACCAAGAATGCAGATTTAGTAGTGAGTAAAATCTAAGTTGCAATGAAAAATAGAAGTTCCTGGTGTTTTCAGCTGAGCCCATCATTAATGAATTTGTAGCTCCAGCAGAGAGATCACATCTAAAGTGTGTGAAGCGACTGGAATCATCTGATTGAAGCAAGTTTCAGAAAAAGGGCAAGCAAGGACAATAATCACTTATTTTTCTTCTATATTTAGTAAAAGAAATAATTCCATTTAGGTTTAACTGTTATCTTTCTTCTACATTATTTTTGAAATATAAAGTTACAGATTTTCTGCCATCGTTCTCACATGCTTTAGCCAGCCTCCTGCAATAGCAACATTAGATTTCTGTTGTCTCACAAAGAGCCTCTTTGATGCTAATCAGCCATTTCTTTGTTACATGTATTTTATCTGTAGTTTTAGACCTTCTCAAATTATCTTAGTTTGCATGAGATGTCTGTGAACTAAGTAACATTCAGACTGTTGTGAGGGAAATTTAGGGTGGTGTGTTGAGTTGTAGCTCAGTTTCCCGTCAAGACTGCCAGCTCGAGTGAGTTCATGAACTCAGATAAAACTCTGCTACTCACCTAATTCTGCAGTGATGAAAAACGTTCTGTGCATTAGTACAAAATAGCCTGATATTAGTACTTAATTTATTAGGTGCTTGTATCAGTACTTAACTTATTCCTAGAGGCATCCCTGAAATAAGTACTGCAAGCTGCTCATATACAGACATCACTGAGGCTGCAGTATATGTAAAAGAGATGAACAATGGTCCTAAATTCTCTCTTCAGAAACTCCATCCTTAGCTGTCTCCTTGGTGTATAAACACATGAACTGAAAGAGCAGAGTTCAATAGCTGCAGCAGATAGTCGACATTCAGAATGACTGATTGCAAAATACTGGTTTTTTTCAAATACATCCTTTTTTATGACTGACATGCTCCACTTACACATGAAATACTGAAATGTCAGATAGCACCACAGCCTCAATAATAACCTCCCTACCATAATGATTCTGAGACTGAATGCCTGTAAAAAACAGGATCCAGGCACTATTATCAAGCATGACAACACCAGAAGAATGAAGCAGGCGGCAGCTCTGACAGTGGAGCTCTGATTGAAAATCCAGTGAATTTTCATGGGAGGATAAGGTTTTACCCATGTTCTCACTCCTGCACAATCTCAGATGGAGTTGCCAGAAAGAAACAAAGGTATTGCCAATGCTGTGACAGACTAAACACTTTGGAGGCTGGGACAGCCTCTCTCCAGCTGAACTCAAATGAAATTTTTGAACTGGGGAAGAGTGCTGTAAATTTTGAGCTGGAGAGGCTTTTCCTCCAGGCAAGATTTTTAGCGTCATATTTTACAGTAGCCTATGTTTTATTATTCCAACTGCTGACACTAGGCAATAAGCTGTCTAATCTAACAACAATTTTGAAACAAAAGTTCAAGGTAGGGGGGAGCTGAGAAGGAACAAAAGAATGCAAAGTTCAAGCAGCAAGTGATGCATGCAGTGAGTGAGCAGCTTTCCCATTTCTGGGAAACAGGCACGATCCTGCTTCAGCAGAAAGACAGAGTATATTAAAGTATATATACAATATAGTATATAATACAGTGATATAATAATATACATAGCATGGTAAATAAGAGTAAGAGAAAGGGCAGGGAAGGATACAAAGCTGGCTTTGTGTCTCCAGCGTGACTCCTGCTACTCTCAGGGAGCTGGAATTCTCCCATATCTGTGTCTGCCATCAGTCTGGAGGAGTTGTACAGAACTACTTACACTAATTTGTCACTTTCCTTCCTCTGTGCTACTTTAAACAATGGAAGCAAGGAGAGGAAACTTCATAGGATGTAGAGGAAGTTCCGTCCTTGTTAATACTGTTAATACAACCTTTCTCGCCGTTGCACATATCAAGTGTGGATTGATCTAGCCTGCAATAATCAGTAAGGACTAATAAAGAATTTGCAGCAGTTAAATGTTTGTTATACCACTCACAGGAGACAACTTTTAAAATGTTATGCTTCTTTTTTCAGTCATTTTCTCTGATTTCAAAGACATCTCCTGTTCACTTCTGCATTTTTTAAAGAATGACTGGCAGCCCTCTACTGAATATTTCCTCCTCAAACCAGAGTGAAAGCCAGAGCAACTCAATTATTTGCCCAGACCTGGAAGAGTGGTGGGACATCGTGTACTATATAGTACCCAAGTACATCAACACCGTCTGTGTTATTGGTATACTTGGAAATGTATTTGTTCTCTTCACTTATTTGCTGCACAAGAGCCCCCTGAAGATAGCTGAAATCTACCTTATGAACCTAGCTGTTGCTGATCTTATCTTCCTCATGTGCCTCCCTTTCTGGGCAGAGAACATCAGTAATGAGTTTAACTGGCCCTTTGGAACTTTCCTGTGCCGCAGCATCAGCGCGTCCATCACCCTCAACATGTACACCAGCATCTACCTGCTCGTGGCCGTCAGCCTGGATCGGTACCTGACTTTTGTCCATACCCTGAACCACAGAGAGATATGGAGCAAATCCATAACCAAAGGGATCTGCTTGCTCATCTGGTTCTTTTGCATCCTGCTCAGCATCCCAGCTTTCACGTTCCGGACTGTGAAAGACTTTCCCCAGTGGAATATTTCAGCGTGCACTTTGGACTTCCCCTCCCCAGAGTGGGAAATGGCTGAGAGCCTGGTACGCAACATTGTGGGCTTCCTGCTGCCATCCACAGCAATCATCTTCCTCAATTTCTCCACCATTAGGTCCCTACAAAAAACAGCAAGGGAACGAAAAGCACTCAGAGCAAAGGGTTGCAAGAGGCACAAAGGCACAAAGGCACAGAGGCTGATCTTCACCGTGGTACTGATGTTTCATTTCTGCTGGACTCCTCACCATTTTTTTGTGTTCCTTGATACTTTACACCATACAGAAGTGATCAAAGGCTGCTTCTGGGAGGAACTGCTCAACTTTGGGGAGCAGTTTGCTTATATGCTTGCTATCACCAACAGCTGCATCAACCCTGTGATTTATGTCTTTGTTGGGAAATACTTCAGGCAAAAAGCTTTAGAAGTTTTTTCACAGTTTACTGGCTGTGGATTTCCTTTGAGATGGGTATCTTTCAAAGAAATGTCTTCAAATTTCAACATGTTTCCAGTCAGGAGCAGTTTAACATAATGGTTCTCAGTTCCATATTCATTTTGATATTACAACTTATTTTATGCCATTGCAAATGGCATTAAAAATTAATATGAAATGCACTGATCTGGCCTTCACAGACTAAGCTAATTATCTATTAAAGTAAATCACTTGATTGATTGCTTTCCTCAGGTTTGCTTTCCTTTTCCTATGTTATCTATTCAAATGCATAACATGAGATACCACAATTTTATAATAAATGATCTAATCTGTCTTACCTATTCACAGTGGCTTGAAAGAAAAGCTTTTTGACAAAACACCAGAAATCTGGTTTCTTTGCAGAAAACCATAAACCAGCTGAATATTTTGCTGCATTGTATCTGTGATGACAGCTACTATACCACATGTAACACTATTCATAAAATCGCAACAGGTATTACAGAGCAAATATGAGCTTAATCTTCAGCTGATAGCAGTATTTGAGCAGGTATAGAATAACTTTGGTTATTTTGAACAATATTTTAACTGGTTTGAATTTTCACAGTAAGATATGAAGAATTTTAAGTTGTTTTGTTCATTTCAATTATATGCAGTGCATAAATATTGTACGAGATGATGTAACACAAAGAAAGTGTACATAAATTGTAAAAACAGCAAGGTAACACAGTAGCTTCCTCAAAACCTGACTTTTTTTGATCCAGGAAAATATTGCAAAGTTGCTCATCAAGTACTGTAAAGATCCTTTTTATTTTTTGTATGTGAAAATATCCATGATGGCCATTGATACTGTATTATTTTGAGGCAAATCCTTAGATACATATTTATGTTTTTTATGAATCAAAATTAATAAACTGCCTAACGTCTTATTTTACTTCATAGTCTTGTTCATTCTTATATTTATTTTTATATTTTATCTCCTTTCCCCTTTTCCCTTGGGGAACAGCAAATACATAGTTCTGTGATAAAAAATCCTTGTTGCTATCAGAATACAGACTCTGGTAGCAGAAGAAAACTTCTTTTCCATCCCAGTCACAATGGCTGAATAGACTTAAGGCAACTGATACCTGTTTCCATATATACAATTATAAATTATATATATTATTATATATAATTTATAAATTATTGTAAATTTCCAACTATAAAATTATGTGTATGTACAGACATGGAAGAAGATAGTGCAGCCTGTCCAGCCAGAAGGATATTGAGTGCAGAAGGGAACATACAGACTCATCATTTGTATAACAATTAATTTAACTTCTCATTGTAATGTCTGTTCAGTCTTGCACTCGCTGTAACAGCACTGCATTTTCTGCAGTTCTTTTTAGTGTTTCCATTTTGAATATGTAATTAGTCTCTTATTTGATTATAGAAATCTGTCTGTTCAACTTCATTGCAATAAGATTAGTGTCAATTTTTAATGGTTCAAACTTTTTGAATCAGCGGAAGCCATTTGAAGACTTAAAAGTCTGTCTTTCTGCAATGATGGTTTAAGAATTAAGTGTGGATTAAGGGATCAGGGGGGAAGAATCTCTCATAGGTTTACTACTTCCATTCCTTCTGTAACAGATGTTTTTAAATAAATATCAGGCTTAGACAGTAGCAGTAACCACAGCATGTGAAGTCCTCTGAGTCATCTGAAATAAAATTCCTAATTCCCATCTATTGTAAATTGTTGAACACTACATCTATTTAATACATCCCCAGCTGAATCTTTAATTCAAAAAACTTCCAAGTGGAAATATTTTCTGGGGGAGGAAAGGGAAGGGAAAGGGAGGGAAGGTTTGGAAAGGAAAGGAAAGGAAAGGAAAGGAAAGGAAAGGAAAGGAAAGGAAAGGAAAGGAAAGGAAAGGAAAGGAAAGGATGAAAAAGGTGCAGAAACGGAAGTTCCATTTTCGCACTACAGATGAGGACCTTAAAAGGGAAAAATATCTTGTCTTGTCTGACTAACACTTGTCCATGTTATGCAATGTATACAAATAAAGGAAAAAACACTTCTTAAGTGCAGTGGCATTTTTAGGCTATGAGATAATAGATTGAAAATCAGTGAATTCAATGGAAAGCCTCCTGATTGCATCCATGAGCAAGTGACAAGGGCTTTCATGAAAGTTTTGCTTCTTTTACATATGTACAACTGTCAGGAAAAGCATCTGTAGTTTAAACACTGCCTTAAACCACTTAACAGGGTCTTGCAAATCAGTGGATTTACTGTCCAGTGTGAATACATATAAATGTATGCATTTCTGACTGTATATTAGGGTCTAATGCTCATTAGTGGCGTTTTTGCTGCGGTGCTCACCTCACTGAACTGTGGCTGGGAAGGTTCTGGCAACAGCCATGGCGATGCTCCTGGGCCGGCAGGGCTCTGCTGCTGTTCCTGTGCTGCTGTGCTGGACGGGCTGGAATGCCAGTGTGGACATGAGTCGAAGGGATGTGCATGAGCCCATGATGGAACAGAGATCCACCTGCAGGTGGGTGCTTGAAGAAGAAGGTGACATGACCCTCCGAGAATCCTGTGCTGGTGTAGGTTTTATGGCAGGACCTGTGGCCTCATGAGGCACCCATGTGGGAGCAGTTCCTGAAAAGCTGCAGCCCTTGAGAAAGACCCACCTCGGAGCAGTTCAAGGAGGACTGTCTCCTGTGGCTGGGAGCCCCTGCTGGAGCAGGGGAAGCAGAGATTCCCTTCCAGCCTGTGGTGAAAACCATGGCAGAGCAGTGTGCCTGTGCAGCCCATGGAGGAGGAGGATGATGTAGATTATATTAATGGTGGACTTCAGGAGGAACCCCTTGTTGCAGCCAGGCTGGCAACAAGGGGAGGGGTTGAGGGAAATATCAACATAGTTGGTTCTGCCCCAGCACAGGGGAGGATTTTTTATAGTGCGTACCCCTCCACTGACTCCTTCTCTTTTGCTCAATAAAGAAAGTTTCCTTGTTTGCCCTTTCAGGGCTCTTCACCAATCACCTTCCAACCAGTACTGAAATGTCAGCTCTGGTAGGCAGCAGAGCAATACTGCCAGACTCCACTGCCCGTGGGCTGTTCTTACCTTCTTTCATGTTACTTTTCACATTCCTGACAAACATTGTCAAGCATTAATCATTAAAAAACCTTTTCTGCTGCAAAACTAATCTTTTATAGGTGAGATCCCTGCCCCTTAAGAGCTTGCAAGTATAATTTAACCTGTTTTCCTCATCTGTCTACACTGAATAAATATATTTTATATTTTAATATTAATTTCTCTAGGACAAGTACTATCTTTTTGTTATCTGTTCAGGCCATGCTTAATGCCCAGCCTGGTCTTAATTTAGCATACAGCCCTCCTAGCAGTGGTGTAATAAAGTAACATTAAGGATTCAGTGAAACCCATCTCAAGGAATAATACAGCCTGGACTTCCATTTGTAATATCAAAACATTTTGACAAGCCATTTCAATTTTAAAAACTCTAACTGCAGATATAGACAGTTCTCATCTCAGATTTCATCTTTAACAACAACAACAAAAAATACCACCAAACCCAGATGGTAGATTTCCAAAACTGAGAATAGAAGAAAAGACACTGATCACTAAAAATAAAGACATAAGCATTTTCAGAGATCTATAGAGCCACATGAACTTCTAGCCTGCCAGGACTCATCTTCCTGGGAAGAGAGCTGTTTGTCATCCCTGTCAAATCACACCACATCAAGTAAAAATGTTGACTCTTGGATGGAAAAAAGCAATCCGCTCACAGGTCAGAGGTACTGCAACTTTCAGCAGCCAGATCGTCACGGAGATGCCTCAACCTCTGCAGTTGCCTGTGACAGAGGCTCACAGGAGACCTCGTCCCAGAGCACCAGGACCCACTTCACTGCCCTTGGGTCAAGGGTGTCAAAGAAATGGCTCATTCATTGTCCCAGTGAGCTCTTGGGGCTCTCCCAGCAGCAGGAACAAGTGACAAAAGCTGCACCAAGGTGGCAGGACCAGAACCATACTGGGGAAATGGGTGGAGTTTAATGGAGAACAGAGAAATATCTGATTGGAAACTGGGAGTCAAGATACAGAGGAAAAGGCTGAGGGGAGAGAAGAAATCACCTGCCAGTGCCTCTGCCAGGCTCTTCCCAATGCCAGAGTGTGGGGAGGAGCAGGAAAGTCACAATGACCAAAAGAAAACATTGAGGGAGGAGACAGGGACTGGCTAGAGCAGGGGACACCAATGTGCACGTGAAAGGGAAATGACTTTGACAGTGAACTGGAACAGAGTTGGGACCTGATGGCAAGGAGGTCAAAGCAAAGTGTAAAAAAAAAGGAAAGAAATAGCAGCTATCTCAGGATGGGACTTGGAATATTGTGTTCCCTTAAAAAACTCTGTCACTATTGAAAACACTAAAAGAAGTTTAAGAAATTTGAGTTTACCAAATCAAGCATTTAATGTCCAGGAAATATTTGATGTACAACCATCCCTGGAACCTCAGTGTGATCTCCTTCAGGGTATGAGTTATAACATGGTCTTACGGTCTTATGACTAAGCTTTGAAATTCCAACATTGCAATTTATCCACTTCTGATTTAGCCTTGTGTAACTCTGCCTTATGTGGGAGAGGAACACTCTTACATAAAGCAAACAATACCCTCAAGAAACTAAATCATCCATCCTGCATATTAAATAAAAACAATGGTATTGATAACACACATCCTGCCTTGAATTTTACACAAAGAAATCTTTGAGACAACATAATTAAACTGAAAAATTTATTTCAGTAAGATTATATAGGAGAAAATGAGTGTAATAATCATAAATTATAATAACTGAAAAGATTAGAATACACTGCAAAATAAGAGCAAATAGGAAGAATATTGTCATCAGCACAAAGGTAGGAAGAAACATCCCCCTTTCCTTGCAGCACAGTAGGACTCCTGACAAACAGTAGACACCACTTTTGGTCACTGGAAAGGAGTTGTCAAAACACCTTCACCACAGAAGAGTAGGGCAGGGCTTTGGGTCTGTCAGGAGGGCAGATGAAGGGAAAAAATGGGGTTTCAAAAAAAATCCTGCTCTGTCAGGTCAAAGAACAGATGGAATCACGCATCCTGGGAATGGACCATGCAAGAGCAGTTTGGCTTGGGTTTGGCTTTTTTTCATGGGAGAATTTGAAACTCATGCAAAACAAGCCTATCTGAATAAGGCAGTTTATTTTACTGTTTTAGCTGTTTTTTCCTTTGAGTTTTCAGTAGCTGCTGTTCATTGCCAAGAAGTGACTCAGAGTAAAATTCTGGGTATCTTTCCCAGCCTGCTGGGCTGGATGAGGAACCTGCCCCCTCTTTCCTCAGCCTCAAACCACTGAGAGCCCTTGCAATTGGTATGTTTATCTCCCTGGTGGAAAACAGCCATGGATTCTTTTAGTCACAATTGCCATGTCCTATTTGAATTCGCCAGGGAGACTGCACTGCAAAAACTCATCATGGTGAGCAAGAGAAAATGTTAGCAAAACCCATTCTTGAGTTTCACCTTGGTTAGCAAGCATGGCTTGAGCAGATCCATCTGCTTCTTGGGCTCAATCCATGGGCAGCAATGCATCTGTCCTGATTTTGGTTGGGATAGAGTTTGTTTTCTTCTTAGCAGCTGGTACAGCACTGTACTTAATTTTGGGAATAGTATTGATACCAAATTGATTGCAGCCAGGGAATGGGATGGGCATTAGTCAATGAGTCGTGCGCAACTCTATTGTATCACTTGTTTTTCTTGGGATTTATTTCTCTCTCTCCATCTCTCTCCCCTTTTCATTACTGTTATTATTGCTATTATTATCACTCGTATTATTATACATTTTACTTTGCTTCAATTATTAAACTGTTCTTATCTCAACCCATGAGTTTTATTTTTTCTTTCCTGATTCTCCTCCCCCTTACAGCATCAGTGTGGACTGCTGGGATTAAACCACAACATCCTTCTGCCTTGTGTGGATGATAAGAGGGAAGAAGCACTGCTCCTCAGCTTCTGGCAGGAGAACCTTGTCCACACAACCTGCTTCGGCCACGCTGTTGCCGCAAATTCAATAACCTTCTTGTGCTACCAGGCACTGGTCATAGGGAGTTGTTAAATGGCATGACACAGCAAAAGGAATCTGGATTCAAAACTTCCCAGTTTTATGCATGTATGTGGCTGGTTGCAGTGCATTCTACAGGAACACACATCAGGAAGAAAACATGAAACAGCTGCTCTAGAAAACCCTCTTCTGCCACCTTAACCTTGCGCACTTCAGGTTTGTTCCAGCAAAAATCTTCACTGTCTGGTAGTGATATTTTCTTTCAGGAGCTGAGGCTTATTTTCCATTATCGCTCTAATGTACAGATACATCTGGAAAAGATGCTCTCCTCTGGGAAGTAATTCACACATAGAAAAGTTCACATTTGGCTTTCAGCTCCTGCACAGCAAATCTCCAGGCACACATTAGGAATGAAACCAACCTCCACCATTTCCCACAGGAAAAGCTGGAATAAGTCTCACATCCGTCAGACAAAACTAACTCAATAGATAAACTGCAAGGTCCAAATCCTGAAAAAACTTTTCAAATTGTCTCATTTTTGGTGTATGGATAAATGTATGGGCCATGTAGCTCTGGCATGTCGTGGAGTGAGAAATGCTTTTCAGCACTGGAAGGAGGACGAGTAGAAATATTTAATATGCAGCCCCAAGCATTCCTTGTCTGAGTGACAGAACTGTGCTGTGAATAACAGATTAGAGGCCAAAACCTCACCTCATGTACATCACAGTAAACTGAAATTAGTGGAACTGTACATATTTGCACCAGAAAAAATGCTAGTCCTGAACAGAGATAGTGACCCTGAATGCCTATAATTATACCATAATAAAGTTATAAGAATTTTTCAGAGTCAAAGAAATTACATCATTTTATAGTTAACATAATAAGCAATAGTCTCTATCTAATTTTTTTACGCTATGATTTTTATCTATTATCCTCCTGATAAAAATATTTCTCACGTGACAAAACTGCTGGTACACACTGTAGAAGTTATTGGGGGTGATGAGCATTTGCCCAGTACAAATCATGATGAGAAAGATCAGCCTCCAATGACAAAGTGAGACACTCAGTAAGCTCAGATTTGGAGAAAATAAGCAAATTTTATTTTAAAAGTCAGGACACTATATTTAATAAATTTAAAAGCAGCTAAGACATTTTCAAAAAAATGAGAAAGCCAAGAAAATTTATAGATCAGGCTGCCTATTCCGCAAAACTTTAGTCAGTCTCTTATGAAACACATGAAGCACCGAGACCCTGAGCGAGGCCTCTTGCCAGCATTGCTCAGCTCTTATCTGCTGGTTGCATTCCAGCTCCCCAGCACAGATGCCAGTAACCCATAAGGAAAATCACCCTCAGCCAGAACACTGAATGGCTCTGACGTGGCAAGTGGTTGTCAGACAATGGATGACGATAAATCCGATGGGGCTTAACACCCTACAAATATCCTTATGTCTAAGGCATTATTGCAGATAAATAGTAATCTACTGAAATAACCAAAATTATTTGTGAGAAGGTTTTATGATGTTTTGGGCAGTTTTGTCTCCTTCCTTGCTTCAGACATTTGGACGTGAAAGGCTGCAAAGCACCACTGTGTTGGCTAAATACTGTTTACAGCTTTCAGAAAACTGTCAGCAAACTTTCTTCTTCTCATGGTGCAGGAAAAAAAATCCTCTGCTTCGTTTGGCAACGACTGCAGAGCTGCTAAATAATAAGCCATCACAATGAGGCTATCATGGAAATCATTATCATTGCCCAGTTAAGAGGGAATTAATGATGGCAGAAGATTAATGCAGCAAATGGATTTGCAGGTGCATGGAACATAAGGAATATACGATTTCTCAATGGTATTAAAGTCCCTACAGCCAGCCCTGAGATGCTCTTTATCACTGGGTCATGAAGGAGGGAGGGAAACAAACTCAAGCTAATGGGAAAATACTTAACAGAAGCAAGTTCCAGAAAAGTATTACTTTTCTAAAAGTACTCCTAGGTGTGCAGACTACAGAGACTTCACACATACCAAACTTCAAGGCAATTCTTTGTTAAATTGTCACTGCAGATCAAGAGTAACATTCAGGTGCTTAGTGATGCATTAAAGACACACTTTCCTTCACACATGGCACTGTTAAAACCAAGACTTGTTATCTGTCATAGGCAAGTACACACTCTTGGTAGCCCAGGGAGACAAGGCAGTGGTCTAGCTACCAACTGTACATTCAATATCTCAGTTCCCTGAAACCACAGTGTACCAGCTCTGCTCCCAGCTGTACCTACTCAGCCCTTTGGCTTTCTGCAGCAGCTGTATTAGCACTTCTCAGCTGCCATTGAGGGCTGGTTTCCAGCAGCAAGATTGTGGTCAAAAATATTCCAAAGACTATGGCACAAGGTGGTTTTTTGAGAGACAGTTTCAGTTCTCCCCCCCTTCTATAGCCTTTTTTTAATTCAGCAGATGGGGTAGCTGGGGCTCTAATTACAGCCTTGCAGGCTGCTCTAAGCTCTGTGTGCTGATCTGAGTTTGCTCCTAAAAGTGCCAATAATCACCCCAGAGGTGAGCCCTAGTCCAAACAGTGTAGCCAAAAAGGCACTTTTGTTTCGAGGCTGCTGTGATCCACCCTATACACAGCAGGGTCACTACTACCAGTATGTGTCATTTAATCACCAATATAATGAGCCTTCCAAATTTCACGGATGTCTTGACCTCTTGTGACACCTCAAAATAAAATAGGTGTATGATCACAGAATCATAGAATATGCTGAGTTGGAAGGGATCCATCAGGATCATCCAGTCCAACTCTGACCCTGCACAGGACACAGCAAGAATCCCACCCCGTGCCTGAGAGCATTGTCTGATATCAGATACTATAACAACAGAGATTGCCAAGTGCTTCATCCAGACAACAAAGGCTAAATCACACCTCTTTTCTGTGGGTATATGGAACTTACTTTAAATGTGGAACACTTGGCCAAAATTTCCCCGCAACACCTGTCTTGCTGGTTGTTGCATCCTTAGAGGTGGCTGCATCACTGTTTTCCTCCCCATGTTCTAGATAAAAGTATAGGCTTGTATATGCTAAATATAAAAATTATATTATATAATTAATATGATAATTTAATTATTAATATAATTATATAAAATATTATCTATAAAAGAAACATTCATATGTTTTACTGTGAGAAGAATCATTTACTTAGAACAGCAGGACAAAAATCCAGCTTTGTTAGAATTATTCCTATCTCATCTTTCATGCTCTGGTAATAATCAGCTATCTTACAAGTACACCACATGTTGTCCAGAGCACAAGAAGTCCTCTAAACAGCACATGATGTCCCTGAGAAACTACATAAAAGTACCACTGACGGTTCACATTAAAAGGAGTAGTCCATAGAGAAAACATGTAAAACAAGGGCACAGCTTAGGCAGAATAAAATTAGATGTGTGATGTTAGATATGCATTGTTCTTCCTGCCCTGCTCCGCTTCACTTCCAGGCATTCTTCACAGCCCATCCTGTTTATTCAGGTGAGGTGTGAAGGGTCTGGAAGAGTTATTTTGGGATACTGTCCCAGACTTTTGGCATACTGATGTTAAATACAACTCCCTTCATGCATTTGATTCTTTGTCTGGATTTTTTGTCAAATTCTAAGTACTCAGACTAATATTAGTGGAGTTATCCTGTGTCCTGATTTTAGTGAAACACTTCCCTTTTCAGTTCAATATGTTGTTTTCTGATGCACTGGGCAATCCTGTACCCACTCGTGTTGTGGGAGGCTTATCCGAAGTCCCTGGTCAGTGGTGGAAATCTGTAGATAGTGGCAGATGATGTCCTCCAGCAGGGCTCCTCAGTCCAGACTCTCCCCATGCCAGCCTCTCCAGCCAGGGGATGGCCCAGAGCAGGATAGCTCTGTGAACATTCTCCTGTGCTATGAGGAGAAAGACTGAACAGCTCTGACGCTAATTAGCCCAAATTAGAGTAAGGTCAATAACACTAAATGAATATTAGTGATAGCACTTAATGAATATTAGTGCTAAACTAATTGCAAGGACAGCAAGAAAGTTCAGTGTTCGGGAAAAAATATATATGTCATGGAAGGGAAGGTTAAATGTTTCATAGCTTGACTGTGAGAGCAGGGGTGCTGGTGGAAATGGGCTACTCCATCAGGCATTGGGTTTACAACTGTGTTTCCTTGTTGAAAGGAGCTAAAGAACAAACAGCAAGAGTCAGAAAACTGGAGGACTTGCCCCCTCTTGTCAGTCTAGGCCTTGAGTGTGACAGCAGCATATAGAATGTGTGTCAATAATTATTTTCAGTCATGTGAACAGAGATGATCTCACAGCTCATGCCCATTAAGGAAGATAAATGAAGGTAGGGCAGACAGTGGAGGCTGTTGCATTTGGCTGCTTTCTGCCATCTGTCTTGTCAATGTTATTTGCATTATTTTGCTATAAATAGTTTCTGTATATTTGTATACATACGGAACTAGGACTACAATACCTTTTAGTGTTTCATAATCTATTTCTTCTTCTAAAGGAAAATGGAGAGAAGCTACAGTGTTCTGTAAGGCAAATATTTTCTAATTCATGAGGTCTAAAAACCATCCATTTGCCATTTGCAATATTCTAGGGCATTAGCTCTTCCTCCCTCCACATATGCATTACAATAAATACCCTAAATTTCCCTTTCAGCAAATTTGTTTATACTGTCTGCTAACATAACTGACTGTAATTACTGTCTGATACTGAATTAGAAGAAGATAGATGGGTTTGATTAGAGTTGGTGAACTGTTTCTATACAACCATTTTATTTGAAAAGTGTGGCCATTTTTTTTCCTTACCAAATATCTTGAAAATGAACGTGCCTTATGTGCTTTAAATGCTCATTATTTGGAATTATGCAGTAGATGGCATATATTACAGCACACTGAAGAACGATTAACTCTTTAACCTTGCTGCTGGCACTGTCAGACGCTGATTTTCAGTGTGGACAGCCATCCAAGGCACCTACTTTCCTTCTCTTCCATCATCCAGAATCCTTTCAGACCCAATAAGCAGAGTCCCTTTTGACAGGAGCACCCTCTCACAGGAGTCACTTTGTTCAGACTGGTTTGTGACAGAAATGTTGGGGAGTGGGGGAAGGAATATGGGAAAAAGGGAATATGGGAAAGAAGAAAAGGTGGCTCTTTTGCTTTGCTGGAGTAGTATGAACCTCTAAAACTGCTCCACCTCTGTGGTTCAGTTGGACACTCCTGATGGAACCTATCCAGATTTCTTGCACTTAACCTCTTTAAAACAATTACTGTATCTCCACTCAGCCTACATACATGGAAATGAATTCAGAGTTTAGGTCTGTTTTTGCAGCAGCACTTACAAAGCTGGAGACCTTCCAAACAGACCAGCAAAAACAGTGGCAAGCTGCACACACAGCACTGTGCTGTGTCCCAAAGGAGCTTCAGCATAGTTTTACCAGCAGCTGTTAGCCTGAGCTATTGGAATATTGACAGGTATTAGGGGCTTTTGTTGAAATGCATCTCTCCAGTCTCAAGGAAAGGCCGTGTTGCACATTCTGCTAGCTGCTCCATGCAGCTTACAGTGCTACTGCCAAATGTGTCTCTGAAAGACTAATGATATTTACAGTGCTTCATCCACATTTGAACACAATATTTTCATGATAATCTCATCTAGAATTCAGACCACCCCATGAGATGGCCTTCCCTGAGCAAAAAAAAAAGAAATATCTACAAGTGAATATGATTGGTAAAGCAATATAGAGCTTCATTAATGCCCAATTTCTCTAAACCTTTTAAAATTGCGGTTGTAACTTATACAAATTTACAATTGCAATTCATAGCACATAGACAGAATTCCAAAAGCTATCGCATCAGGTCTCTTGTGCTGCAGCCTAGATCATTGCTGCAGAACTCTGGGCAAGGAGCATTGATCCATATCAGTTTTTGACCTATGTGAACTGACAAGCTACAAACCCACTGTGTGCACTGCCCCTGCGTGCATTGCTCTCACTGGAAGTCTTCGGGAGCTGCCTCGTGGCTCTCGCTCCAGCCCAGACCTTCCAAACACCAGCACTGCCCAGCACGGCTGTGTCAGTGAAATAAAGGGTGCAGCAATGCTGACGTGGCCTCCCTGCCCAATCCCAACTCTTCTGCACACCTTCACATCCATCACAATGCATGCAGGCTGTCAGTGCAGCAGCTCTGACAGCTCAGATTAGATGCTACCAGAATGAGACACGACAATGCCACAGGGCAAGCCAGGTCCCCAGGTACATCCACACTGATGGAGCCGTGGCCAGAACTGCCTGTCTCAGCAGGAAAACCACCGACAGACTGTGTATAGAACATACCACTAGAGTTAATGCGCCTGAAAGAAAAATGAAGGGAAATTGCGCTTAAACAGTCTGTTTTGGGCTGACGGGATTGTTCGGAAGGACTTGAGCTTGTAGCCAGGCAACAAACACCTGCACTCCATCTCTGTCCTCTGAAGAACATCTGTATTCCCCCTTTATCTCTCTCCCTGCTTCCTCAGAAACTTCTGGCATTGTTCCTTAGGCCCACAAATGGAAAGCAGAGATCTGTTAAAACACAAAAAGTTAAAACTGAAAGCAGAAGCTTGTGATTCAAAGCAAGGTGTGCTATCTCCCAGGTACTCACTGAACAACCCCTGCTCTTTTTGAAGGCATGGTAGTGACCTACCTATCGCATCCTGTCAGTGAACAAGACCTGTGGGTATCAGGAAGTCCTCAATGTGCCTATGTCTTTCCACCAATGCAGCAACCAGTGGTTTTGCTCTGTGCTAGTGAAGTCTTGTGCCACATGGCGCTGGAATTCAAACAAGTGGTGCAAGATGACTTGAATGGACTCTAAATAACAGAGGATCTTATTGTCTTCGCAGGCGTGAAGAGACAATGTTGTCAGCTCCTCAGAAAAGAGGAATGCATGTCATTCACCAGCCATGTTTCTGCTGCTTCGGGGACATCAGTGTACCTCAGTGGAAACCTGTCTTACAGGAGATGTGCATCTGAGGCCTGAAGAAACGGGGCACAGGGAAGCAGAAAGACTGTGTACGTGAGCATGCATGAGAGAGGAGCTGGGGGACTGAAAACTTCTAAGGATATATGCTTAGCTCACATGGTAAGAGGTAACAGCCGATGTCCTTCTGCAGAAACACAGTCAGAAATGCTGTTGCCAAGAAAAAGAGATGAAAAGGTCTCTGAACAACTGAAGCAGCCTGAAGAAGCTTCTAAGGATACTTATGCAGAATTTTGTAGTAACCTAAATTGTTTTGCATAACTCTTGCTAAGTGCATATTTTGTGTGAAGCAAATCCTTAAAATTGTTTAGTTTAAATATTTTTAAGTATTTTCTCCCTGTTCACAGATAAAAGATGAAGAACACTGCCAAATGTAATGTTAGTAATCTCCTGAGATTTCAGCATCCTGCTTTATAAATATTCTGTTACCATAGGCAGATTTCTTCCAAGGAATGTGTACCTAGTGCTAAAGTTCATGTTATGAAATCACAGAATCATTTATATTCGAAGGAACCTCCTGAGATCACCTGGTTTATGTTTCCAGACTGTCTCAGCTGAAGGAGAAGACATGAACATGTATCACATCTAACCCAAGAACGAGCAGGAAGAAGAGCCCTTTCCTTGGGCTCTGAACCCATGCCACCCTGGGTGGGCTCCTGACCTCCTATCCAGGTGAGAAACTCCTGTCCTGAGGCTCTCAGCAGAATTTAGGCTCAAGATATCCACCCAAAAGTTAGGCTCTGCCAAGGGCTGTGTGTGGCGCTGAGTTCACTGACAAAAGTCACCAATTCCCATGGGATTTTTAGGAGAGGGAGTTTAAAGACCTGTACAATTAGTCAGCAAAGCAATATCAGTGACAGTGGTGAATATACATTGATGTAATGAACCTAAAGGCCAAATTATTCCTGTGGATGGTCTGCTCTCTTGCCAATACAATTGCTTTAATGTTGTTCGCCTTTTTCCTCTCAGCTGTAAATAATGCGTAGTCCATTTAAGAAAACTGGAACGGGCCTAAGGTGATGGCAAAGAGCTTGCTTAAGTCACTTAACTGGAATGTGGTTTGCACCCTTGCAGGAGGTTTTGCTCAGCTCCAGGAGACCCCGGGGCAGAATGCCATGGCATTTTTAAAGTTCTCTTGGCAGAAACACAGGTTCCCCAGGCAACAGTGAAGTATAACAAAAACACATCTTCCGAAGCACTGCTGCCCATTAACTGCCTTTTCCAAGGGATAATCTCTTACAGACTCATCTCTAACTATAGGCACTGCCAGCTGAGAGCATGGAAAACTTGAAGGCTACAGAGGGAGTCTCCAACAGCATGGATGCTTTGTCTGCAACAAGGCCCGTCTGGTTTACACCTCTGTGAGGACACAGAATGAATCATGTAACTCAGTGGAAGAATTCTTGCTGCCTTGTCCTTTCGTGCACTACATTTTTCGTGCATATTACCTGTGTTGCTTGGTTACTCTCAAACATTCCAGCACGGGTTTAAAAAATACGTTTATTGCCTTGCCACGCAGTCTGTACTCAAAAAGAAGCACTCAAAAGGGAGCAGTGCTTGGCAATACAGAGCTGGATGCTGATGGTTTCTAACACCAAGCAGAAGTCACTGGCCTGCTTCCCAAGCTTTTAGCTGCCATATCTCCTATGGAAGAGCAGCAGTAGAGTCGTCTCTGTCCTGTCTGAACTGCCTCAAAACTATTCCAAAGCATGTCTGAGTGTAAACACAGCCTTCACCTCACCTCTGCAGCTGAAGGGAAGTAAGAGAGGTCTTGGACTGGTGAAGGTGCTCATCTTTAACACACTTACAAAGTGTGAGCTCAAAACCAAAGCACCGGTTTTTTGTGAGAAACATCTGAGAATAAAAGATTGAAGCTTAGGCTTCTACATCTTGTGCTTAGTCTTGACTCAAGTGAGCACAATTGTGGAGGGTAATAAACAGAAGTCTTACAGACAAAGAACAAGGTGTCCTGGAAATAAAATATCCCTGAGCTCAAAAAAACCCCAAAACAGCAAAACCCAAACATAAGAGGGGCTGTAGTTAAAAAAGGCAATACAACAGGATGAAAGCTACACTATTTTTCTATGCAGCCAGAGAGCGATGCACAGTTTTTCCTCAGAAATTTTGAAGTCAGCCAGGCCCAGATCCCTGGTGACACAGAGAGAATTTTTTTTTCAATAGTGTGTTCTAGTTTGCATTCATTAAAGACATTGAATGAATGAACAGAACTGCCTCATTTATAACTCATGTCATGTGAACACCCAAGACTCGCCTACCCTATATGCTTTGACAGTGTAAATCAAAATCTTCTTCTCTCAAGAGCATGTTCAGAAGTTTAAACACCTTGGCCAGATAAATTCCTTCCTGCTGTGTGTGGATGAACAGCAGCCACTAAAACTGCACACACACAGAGCTATGGGGTGCCATGACCACCCTTCTTTTTAATGCTTTAACACCTCTGACTGTCAAGCAGGAACCAATTCCCTGCTCAGTCACAGACCTTGCCTACAGCTTTGGCAAGAGGCGATCCTCCAAACTGGCTGTCATCACTGCCTCCAGACCAGTGTGCTCCCAGAGCGAGCCTCCTGTGCTGCGCTCCAGAGCCTGGGGCACACACTCCCCACGGGCTCCTGTCACTGACACCTGAAGAAGGGTCTCCCTCAGAGTGAACCTATGGCCCCAGGCCAGACAGGTCCACAGACCTGAGAGTCCTCCAAGAGCAGAGCAGAGGCAAATGAGGAGTGGTTTGTGTCGGGTACAGCCACAGCAGAGCAGGACAAAGTGGAGAGAGCTCCTGCCCTCCTCTGTGCCACGAGGGAGAGCACAGGACACCAGGGGACACAGGCTGTGTTCAGCAGGTGCCAAAACTCACTACTGACCTGCATCCCCTCCTGCCTAGCTCTCCCAAAAAAAGCCCTCCCACAAAAGCTCACCATCTCTCTCATCCATTTGCCCCATCCTTGACTAGAGGTCAGACACCCATGGCCTGCAGAGGCACAGCTTTCCCAGTCCCCAGTGGTCTCCAGAAGGCGAGAGTCTTACTCCAACCAACCTGACACATCACAGGGAGTCACGGTGGCCGCCCAGAGCTGGGCACTAAAGACTACCTAGACTACACCATCCAACAAAATTGTACAAGAATAACAGATTTATTCTGTCTTGAGGAGCACAAAAAGAAGATCCTGGACAGAGATGATGCTGAACTCCACCCATATGTGAGGGCATCTGCTTCTGGGTGCTGAGGAAATGTGCCTGCCTTGTCAGGAGCTGGTTGCAGTCATGGTCAACAGCTCTGGGGGGCAAGTGGCCATGCAGGGAGCTTGGCTGGTCCAGGCTGGTAGATGAGGAGGCTCAGGTTTCTTTGGAGCGTGGCCAAAAATATCAGAGCCGATTCTGTGAACAAATCTAAGAAAGCCAAGAAGTCTGACAACACACCAAACACCTCTGTTATGGATGTCCAAGGCAGCTTTGCCTTGTTCCAAGAGTAAGGCAAACTCTGGTACACAAGTAGGGTGATGTGAAGCAAAAGTGGCACGGGATTTTTTTAAGTGTTGCAATGCTTTGAATTCTCACCTTCTCCACCAAAACTGTAATCCACTCAGTTAGTGTAATAAGAAGAGCCATAATGCTATGAAAATATTTTTAGTTTAAAATATTATTACGTTATAATAAAAATACTTCCAAAGATTCATTTATTATTGAGCTTTTTATTATTTAGATTAATGAAAGCTAAGGCACAGAGGCATGAAGACCCAAGTCAGACCCATTGCTATTACTGGGTGAAGGACTCTACCCTGTGACTGATATTTCAGAGCATCGTAAGAGGCTGGGTGAGGGTGTGCACGTACACACACACAGGGAAGGAACCTTTCCAAAAAGCTGTCTGAAATTTGGGAGGCACATGTGAACATCTGACAGGCAGATCTGCAGCCCAGCTAGTTTTTTTAATCTTGGACTGGTTTTGTGACCAAGGAACAGTTGCTGAGCAGCCCCTCCTGGTAGAAATAAATTACTGCTTTTCCAGAAGAAATGGAATTCAAAGCTTTTTATTCTAGCTACAGTCACTGCAACTAAGTTGTTCTCTAACACTTTACCATGCTGTCAGTAAATATCTGATGGGATTTAAAAACGCACTCTAGAAAATCATCTGTTAAGGGGAATTTTGGTTAAGTTCCAAAAGTGCCACTTCATAAAATCAGGTATCTGAGAAGATAAATCATCCATTGCTTTAAACAGTCCATGACCTTTAATGTGTCACAATCCACACACTACAGTGAATTTCAGTTATTTGTGTAGAAATCGAAATCTGTTTTCAAGCAAACATTAAGGGCCATTTTCCAGTACTACAAAACCCACTTATGTGCTTACATGAATTGCTAACTCCGATTGACTTCTGTTTAACTGTTCTGCCGAATCTAAACATCAGGCAAGATTACTCACAGTTGAGCTCTGTGGACACTTAAAAGTTTGGGGGTGTAACCAGGTAGAAGTAATAGCACAATAAATGCCCTTTCTGAGTTACCTGTGGTGTAAGTAAAGCAACTTACATATTTTAATGTTATTGAATCTTTACCAGTCTCCACACTATCCCCTGAGCTACTGGCAGAATCTGACATTTAGACCAATTAAACTACTATCACAATTGGCATAAAAACTCCGTTGGTGTCATCTCACCAAGGCAGCACAATCTTATTTACCCCAGCACAAATGAAGATGCAGGCAGAATAAAAAGCATTGTTGTTAGATGCCAAATATCAAGGCTTTTTCTACTAAATTAATGTAGCAAAATAAATACAAAGAGGTCATATCACACAAGATTTTTGTCAAGGCCAATTCACATACTTTAACATAAATAAACACATGTTGCATATAAGTGCTGTCTTGTAAATCTCACACTTAGAATAACAGCATGGTAATAGGAGGTCTTACATTTCACATAAAGAAGAGGAGGAAAAGAGATTTTTTAGTTGTGCTTTGGTTAACAGAGAATACACATTTGAGAATGAGTTTGATAAACAAATGTCAGACTGTATTACCAAAAGCAGTAATAAGCCATATCCTGCTATGACAGGTAACAACAGATCCAAGTGCTCATAGGCAGTCTGCTTACAAGTTGGTAAATTCTCTTTAATTTCTCCCAGAGAGAAAATTAAGACGTAAAGGTAACTGATCTCTGCTGAGGTCAATGTTTCCCATATATTTCTTTCAAGGACTCTTGGTTTGCCCTGCCTCAGATGAACTTTTTCTCCACGCATTTGTTCTTTCTCCTTTAGCTGAGTCAGGACAGCTGGATCTGTAGATGTGTGATGAACTGAATCAGGAAAGTGATCAGATTAAAACCCATTAATTACCCAGTTCCATTTCTAGTGCACCATGTAAGCACAAAACCAGGTATCCTGGCACCGCTTAGGATGCAGAGCAAGACATGGATGGAGTAGCTAGTGGATAGAGAGGTGAAGGACAGCTTAAGCCACTCTGTGACCTAAATGTAATGCATTAAAAAAAAATACAGTACAATTTCACAGGAATTACATAGATATAACTTGCTCTTCTTCTCAGGTAAAATCATGGCACCTGCCTCTTTCTTAGAGATGGAAATAACTGTTTCATCATCAATTCAAAGCATTTGTATATGTCAGTAAGATTATTAACATGTTTTTGCCAATTATAGATGTGGACAATAACATTCATTTCTAGCAGAACAACATCTCAACAAAAACATCATATTTGTAAAACAACCCCCCATTTCCTCGGTTGCTGGGTAATTCAGAACTGCAACATCTTTTCAAATTAAGAACTGAAAAGCATCCAGAGAAAGCACAAACTTGCTGTAATGCTGTCTTTTTAGGGTAGAAACTTCAGCGTAGGACTCTGACATGAAGGCCACACAACAAGGTTGTTTTTTGACCAGACCAAAAGCTGATGAGCAGGAGAAATATTTTCCTCATATTTCCTCATATTTCCCGTTTTCACAGTCTTCCCTCCTTTGACTGAGTGTCCTCTGATGAAAAACAAATTTACTAAGGGAAACCATGTCCTGAAGTCTCCAAATAGCACACAAGCTTTTTAGTAGCATCACACTGTACGAGTCAGGCCACTAAACTGCATCATGGTGATGTACTCCTTTACTGGAGAGAGTAATCCAAAGTCTCCCAAAGACAGTGTGGCACTGCGCCATCATGACCCAAGTTTTTTGACTGTAATAGAATTTTTCAGTTCTCAAATATTCTTAATGCAGTTTTCAGGGTTTCTTCATTGTAAACAATGCATACAACCATTTTTAACATTGCAATGCAAAGCAATTATCACTGTTCTTTGACAGGCCATGTAGATATAGACATATTTTCTAAATAAGCCTTTAGTAATTTTCTCTGTTGAAAGAGGAGTTAATTTGTTGTCAGTAATTAATGCAGCTTTGGTTATATTAACACATCACTTAGTTGTGGATGGCTTGTGGATACTACTTCCTTTTCAGTATTTTCTGCCACTACAACCAGTTCCTTCTGAAGTCATAACTTTAGCATTTCATAATGAACAGCTAAAAATTTTCTCTCTGAAAATGAGAAAATTTGGGGAAATTACTGATTACTCTTAAAAACCATTTCCTTTATCATTGCATAAAGTGCAATGTCTATTGATCTTTCACATATATCTTGACTTCCTGGATTATCATCATAATCACAATCATAATCCATATAGGGATATAAATTTTCCCAGACAGAGGTACATATAATACACCTAAAATTGACCTTAGCATCAACTGTAGATCTCAGTGGTAATTATTCAGCACTTTGTGCCCTGAGTGGCTAAAGCTCATGCATTGTCCTCTACACAAGTAGTTTCTGTCCCGCAATAAATACATGGGATGAAGTTTGATTTATAAGACATTAGCTCCTGATTTTTTTATGTAAACAAGAACTATTCTCAAAACACATTTAATTTTTTTTTTTCTGCACCATAGTGACAGCTGTTATTTATGGAAACACTGTAGACAAATTCAGGATTTTGAAATGTGTGAGGAATGTAAATTCTTGCTGCTTGGAACCTAACACAGTGGACTTGGTCTTAAACAGAAAAGTGATGTGAAGAAGGAAACAGCTTTCAGCAAAGCAGACTCAGTCATGTGGAAGTTCCCCTGGAGACTAACCAAACTCTGTCAAAAAGCTCCCAGTTCTTTGCCTTACTCTATGCAGGTCCTTCAATTTTCAAACAGTAAAGAATTTGAAGGAGTCTTCTCTTTCAGTTCTCCTCAAGTTCTCACTTTAGCCTTGCTATAAATAGGCAGGGACACAGTTTCCATTTTTCAGTTCTGCTATGAGCTTCTAAAAGATTTTTCAGCGGCTGAGAACACAGGAGAAGGCAGGAGCAGCCTGACACCTGCCTCCCAGGGACACTAGTGCAAAATCAGAGTCCCAGGATTACCACATTTATTGACTTGTGCAATGCAAGATAGAAACAGATTTATATATATTTTTAAACAAGTATAGGACAAAAACAATTTGGATTTTGCTGTAAAAACAAGGTGTACTTAGAAGCTGGTTTTGCTTAGCTTTCTCTGACAGTTTAGACTTTCCCCGACTCACACCACAGATTGGCTGAAGCCGAATCTCCTTGGAAAAGGAAAGGAGGTGATATCAGCATGTTACAGAAAGGAAGGAGGAAGCCGAGTGCCTGTCAGTCTCTGCACCTGATGGCCCTGCCCCAGGACCTGCTGCTCAGGGTTGGTTCCCTAAAACACAGGGCAAGCTCAGAAAGACTCTGTTTTCCTGCCACCAGAAAAAGACACGGACAGTGCTTTGGGAACAAACACCTCTGCCATTCCTCGGGATGGCTGGATGCTCACACCTAGCTTCCTCCCAAGCTGAGCTGGCTCTGCTGAGGCAGGTGAACTCACTGCACTGTCCTTTCTCTACATTAACTTCGATGCAGACCTGAGTTTTGCAAAGGCAACAAGTATCAAGAATTGCTACTGAGCAGCACAAAGAGGATTCCAGTGAACCTGTTTGTATAGCTGCCCCTAAAATATGTAGTGAGAAGAAAAACAAACCCCAAACATTTTTCAAATATTCGATGTTACTCTGAAAAAATCTATGGTCTCTTTATTCTGTTTGCATGGTGACATTAAATTCAGTGATTGCCCCTGGAGTAGCAGTATTGATCAAGAAATTCAGACAGAAGAGCACTTACCAGCAAATCTCAGGGGTGGCAGAAATAACAACACTGCTCAATTTTATTCATCAACCTTCCTGGCTTTTTCTGCATCTTCACAAATATCTGTTAAAACTATTCTTGGGGCTTCACGCTTAATAGGAAGCAGCATCAGTAAAAATTCAGGTCGAGGACAACAAGGCAAGATGGTTATGATGAAAATTGCATCTGAAAACCTTCTCTCTTAACGTCAGTGTGGATCTTCACATTAAATTATACGAGAGGCTTAGGGCAACGATGTAGAGGCATTAATGGTTAATGTAGTGGGAAACGCTCCCTTGTAATTGCCTCCTGTCATTGCTGCAGTGCCTGTGAGATATTGTGAAGAGACAGAGCCCAGTTTACAACCCCACATCAACGGATCTTCTCAAATTCGGAGGTAATTTTTCATTTTGAATGAATTGTCAAACTTGTTGTCAGTTGTATTAACAAATTTACCTGGAGGGGCATCACCTCTGATAAGGAAAAAGGGCCTTCTTGCTAATAAGGGGTTTTTTTTTGGTTTTTTTTTTTTTGCCAATAAGTTTTTCTCTTAGGAAAGAAGAGTAGCAAAACCAGAAAGCCATGACCTGGGAAAACAATTTTGGCTGGTGTAAACAGGCTTCAGCTATCAAGTAAGAGTGTTTTCCTCCAATGGAATTTGTATAATTGCTCCCCCTCATTTACATTTGTTGAGTTTGTCCTGTCAGCTTTTCTGAGGAAAATAAACACTCAGACAGAACAGACATAGAAAAGAAGAAAAAGAACAAACACTATTACAGCAAAGTACTAATTAACTCTGAAAGGCCAAGAGAAAATGGAACTTGAACATCAACGGAAGCCTCATGTCTAAAACAAATACTTTTAGTGCTCTAAAAGACACCTCTAGCACTGAGTGCACAGAGACAGCCCATAATGAAGGTGAAGCATTTTATTTTACTGAATAATTCAGGAAACGCTTCAGATTTGTTAAACATTAATAAAGAGATGAATGATACCAGGAACTGTATCTTAAAAACTTGTATCAATACAACCTGCTTGTAAAACTGAGCACTACTTTTTCCATCCTCTCACGGCATACTTTGCTTTTCTATCACCTTTCCACCCACAGCCCCAAGTGTTGTGCACATGTCTCTGTTGAGCACTGCCAGGTCTCTGTGCTGTTTGGCTTTCCATCAGCTGCCATGAATGCAGATCTGCACAGTGCTCAGCACAGTGAAGCAGATACCCATGCTATGGTCTTATCAGCACTCTCTGAGCACACCCTGTGCCATTTCGTCTGTGGTTCAGCTCACCACGCCCACACGCAGAGTGGAACTGTCAAATATCCTCAAACACACAACCCTAAGTCTCCCTCAGACTGTGCTGTACACACAGTAGGAAGCATTTTCAAACTCAACAGGGAGAAGAAGGGAAAGAAAGACTGTGAGATTCATGGAGTTGTTGGGGCCAGCAACAAATCTTCAGTACCAAACAACAAGCAAGCGTTGAAGTCTAAATGTGGAAGTTAAAGGTATCTGATGGAAATGGCTCCTACTTATTTTGTCTCTGTGCTCATGAGCTACAATGGCCCAGGCTTCATCTTACTGAATTCTGTGCCATATCCCAAACATGGAAGTAACCTTCCTCCTGCTCAAATGGGTACACATCTCTTTTCCTCCTTGGAGGCTTCCTGCCAATCTTCAACCAGAAAGAGCAAAATTTAACATTCATGCTCTTAAGAAAGAAAGAAATGAACAATACAGCAAATAATTAGATACACAAATAAAAACCTGGAAACAGAACTACCCTATAGACACCTCACAAATCATCATGACAAACAACCTAAGAAGCTTGAGCTTCTTCCTTGCCTGTGGGGCCATGAATACTTCATTGTTGCCCGTCAGTAAGTTCTGCTTTCATCAGTCTGTTTCAGAATGAAACAGCTCTGAAACCTCAGTTATCTGTCACCAAAAGGCAGCTTTATTACTTTTATAATCTCTGATAATAGAGATGGTTTAAGATACTATTTCCTAGAAATATGAATTGGCAGAAAATACCCCACTACTTAATATCACATTTCAAAGGTTGCTAACAAAAATCACTAATGATTTAAATAATCACTAAAATCCTAAAAATGGAACACTTGAGCCTGGGTCATCCTCTCTTAGGAATACAGACCAAGGATATCAGCTCATGTTGCTCTGGGTTGATATGACTTACTGATGGCTCCAGCTAGCTGGAGTGTTATCAGTGGAGTCTTAGGCACCTCTGCTCATCTGGGGATTAACCTGGAGACAGTAGGATTATCCTTGGTATACCCTAGTATTGCAAAGAGATAAAGAATTTGGACACTTTCCTTTAATCCACCACGAGGTCTTGTTTAAAAAAAAAAAAAGGGTTGTGGGAAGAGGAGGTACACAGAGTGGAAGTCAGCTTCCTTCTTAAATGAGGGATTGCTGTTTGACAATAATTAACCAGCCTTATACAGTGACCACCCCTCACCCCCTAAACTATAACATCATTACAAAACACAGCAGGAAACTGTTTTCACCTGTCACATTATTCAGGGATCTGGCACTGGCATCAGCATTTAATATTCCCCAGTACTCAGAATTCTAAGATTTCTTTTCAGATGCTTGTAACTAAACATGTGTGAAGAGGGCATCAAGGAAGCATCCTGAAGGGAATTAATTATTTTTCATTCTTCACAGGGCTTGGAAGCTAATAAAGCTTTAAAAGTCTCCACTAAATGCAGAGATAAGAAATGCATGCTTAGAAAGTAAATGGAGCAACAGGCCTATGGGGGACACAGTATCTGATCATTCAAGTAAGAGAGCTTTGTTGATGCACAACAGAAGTTGTTTCAAGTTTTATCAGCCAGCTTAATTAATTTCCTAACTTTTGACCTCTGTGCAATTTTAAAACTTTCTTTTTTTTGTTCAGTCAATGTATTGCTTTTTTGAGGTACAACTCCTCGTTTTTACTTTGGGAGACTTTTTTGTGTCAGTTATATACACAGGTAGAGAAAACCAACTCAAGGAACAAATTAAGATATTTATTTCTGTATTGTTACAAATTTGTGGGGAGTTTTTCCATTAAATGTATTTAACAAACAACCTATTTGCACTCAGGCCTTTCAGCATTTTAATACGCTAAAATATATACTTTTGGTGCCATATAAATTATGGTTAAAAATAATTCTCAAGGACATACTGAGGGGACAAGAACTTTAAGCAAAATAACTCAAGTTGAAATAGTCAATTCCCTTCAACAGTGGTTTCTGTTTCATGAGATTATATTCTTTACACTAGCAAACTATATACAAACAATACCACAAAACTACTGTAAGTGCAAAAATGTAAAAAATATAGACAAACATATACACAAATTGCCGTGTTTCTGTCTGAGCTACCTTACAATTAAGAAATCCAGTACAAATGCATGATTTGTATTTATGTATTTGAATTGTAAGTATCTAATATTTACTTGTAAACAAGATTCAGCATGTAGGGCAACTTAAAACAGTTGTCAGAAGCTTAAATCATGAGGCCTGGAGACTGAAGAACTGTGCACACTAGGATCCAAACTGACACACATACCCACGCATTTTCTGACTTAATATTGCAGGGGCATTTAGGGTTTTTAGAAGATTTAGAGGTATTTATCTACTCTAAACAAATTCTTGGATTTCATTGTGTTATAAAACGCACACATTTCAATACTTAAAGGAAAATCAGTATCACATTTGCAGGTGTATGGATCATGTTTGGTTAAGGGTGTCTTGTTTGTAACCATCGAACAGCTTTTTGGTTTATTAGGAAACCTGTCTTGGCAACTCAATTAAGGAACAGAAAATGAAAGCAAGCAATGGATGTTCACAATCAACAACTTGGTGAGCAAATAGAAGCAGACGCATCCCTTAAGCACAGATGAACTCATGGGGGCCTATGCAGTGAGTCACTGATGATGCTGATCATCAGGCAAGCACACAGAGGGTGCACTGCATTGCTAAAAACCTGCAAGATTTAGAATAGATAGTGGAAAGAAAATGGAAGTTGCCTTTGCATGGATGTGATGATTTGCTGCTCTCTGCCACTGCTAAGATTCTTAGCAAGAATGGTTGGTTTGTTTTACAAAAGATGACTTTTTTTCAGGTACTTTCGAGGCACTCATGGATGTATTATTTGAAACACCTGGATGTTTTAAGAAAACCCAGGATGACAGTTCTATTAGGATGGTGTTGGGCTAAGAAACAGGAATAGCAGTAGTAGCGTTAGAGTATTTGGAGAGAACTAAACATTGTCTACGCCTGTTTACAGCCTCTACAAATATGAAAACTGTATCTATAGCAACTATTTCAGTGGAAAATTCAAGTACAACAATATTTTCACCAATCTTCTCGTGTTAATGGAGAATACAGTAATGTTATCCATAAGCTTCCATTTCCAGGAAATATGTCCAGAGTCAAATCTCATTTTGTGTATTTTTTTAAGTGCTTGAAAACTCTTACAGTATTGAGCAGAGCATTTGATTAATCCCTTCTCATATATGATACCTTTTGATTTAAAACACAAGAAATGCCCTATACAAGACACATTCTGCAAACTAATCTTAATGTAAAGACTAGTTTGCTAAATTTTGTGATTTTTTAGGTTTTTTAAACATTTCAAACACTGCAACAATGCAGAATATACACCCAAAATTTAAAAAAACTACTTCCAAAATATAATGTTGAAAAAAACTTAGAATCAATTTCACTGGAAAGGCTCAATAAAGTGCAAGCAGTAAATGAGAGTGTTTACATAGTGAAAAGTGAAGTTTAATAAATTTGTACAATCTGTATTACTGACAATGAGAGACACGCCATATTTTACCTTGACATCATGCCCTCATATAAAAATATATTCTAATTGCTTTGCAGTACAAGCAGATCTTGACAGAATTGAAAAAGAAAAGAACACTGAAATGCCACCACTCCTTTTCAGCAGTGTCCAAAAGGAAGAAAATATGTAGATTTATGGTCCTGCAGTGTACTCTAATTAAAGTGGATGAACTGGAATAGCTATTTACTAGCACTAGCTAATTACTAGAATAGTAATTGCCAATGAAAAAAATGCATTGCTACTTACTTGCACTGACTCACCACCACTTCGTGAGAAGGCATTCAGGAGGTACCACATTGCAAAAATGGAACTTATTCCTGTGCAAAATGCTCACACTTTGAGCTTTTAACTAAAGCAGAGCTCTCTAATTACTGAAAAGAAGAACGCACCGCAGCAAGTATTTTTACATCAGAAAATATTTTATGTTATTAAATCTGCAGGTATTTTTTTCCTCTCAAAATCTCCTCTTGCTTGCAGCAAGTCATTTAACTGTAATAACCAGGTCTTCAAAGTGTACCACAACTTCAATGATTCCAGTGAATTGAAACAAAACTTTGTAATATCCCTTGTCACCCAAAGCAGGAATTTGTTTTTACCTGGAGCTTTGTTTTATGAAAAATAATAAAGCAGACTGCAGAAGTCTTCCCAACACAGGGGACATTTTCAAATCATTTACTGTCCAGCTGGATTCTTTGGTGCTCAGGAATAGCTAGTATAGTATCAGCGTGAACAAACAGCAATTATTTTCCTTCATAGACTCCTGTTTGTCCTGTAAGGCCCATCAGCAAAGTTTCTGCTAGTGCCAGGTATTAAAGACAGGGAAAATACTTCCTCATCACCCTCTGAGACTGAAGTCTGATCAGCTGTATCTGACGTCCCCCTTTGAGTGGGGATTTTCCACATGGCATATGGGCAAGATTTCCATTTATGACTAGCACAGAATTATGACAAACTTACATACTGGCTAGTCATTCAAAGTTTAATCTACTGAAATTCAAAAGGAGTTATTTTTTCTGTTCAAAAGAATCTTTACTTTTTATCCTCCAGTTTTTGCTAATACAAGATAAAGATCATTATTGCACATCTATCACCAAGATTTTTAACTGCCCAAAATGGCTCAATGCCAGGTGCTTAATAAAGCTCTGTGGAGACCCTGGTCACCTACTAAATGGTAAATAATGTCAGTACCAACTTTGATTTCTGAAGTTTTGCTATCCTTTTTTTAAAACCTATCACCCATTCCCAGTGTCAATTAAATGACCCCAAATACTGTCAAATAACTAAGGACACAGAATCTAAATTAAGAATACCTTGTGAGAGCAGCAACTTTGCAACAATATAAACTTTAAATAAAAGCAGATTACTAAAATAAAGTCTGTATAGCCTTTTAACTATGAAATTATGAAATAATTTGTTTTTACTTATGATTTTTCATTCTTACAAAGAACTGTTGGCGACAATTATAATTAATTGTTTTCCTGAAGAGTAGGTATTTTTAGCATTGTAATTAGTGTAACAGTAGACAAAAAAGTTTTTACATATAATGAGTTTAAATAAATTTAAGACACTTTTCTGTAGGATCATCATCAAATGATGCTCTTTTCAATAATTTGTGTAAGCTTCTAAACCACGTAAAGGATAATGCACATTACATTTTATTCACACTATAAAAAAAGCACAATATACAGGCCATATCCTTTAAAGTGCAACACAATAGAACATTTCTGCAACATTCAGGTTCTTCAATAACCCACAAAAGTAGGTATTTAATATTTAGGAATAAATTCTGTTCATAGGTGTATTGACACTGAATCTAAACTCTGAATGGTTATCAAGCTTGTCCTTGCTGTAAGTCCCACACTAAAAGCAATTCTTATGACCACTAAACAGTATTATTTTATCTGCTTCCATGTTAGACAGTCTCATCTCTCATGTCCACAATGAAAGCTTTTATCCTTTAGTCAGTGAAGAGCATCCGCAGAGCCCTTTATTTAAGACAGTTCTTTGACTATTCTCAGAAAACCTCTTTAAAGTCCACTTAGCTTCACCATGCTGCTTCAGATGTCAAATCTACCAAGAAAAATATGGTAAATGGAACAGAGCAAGCATGTCTCTGAGTTGGCAGCGCATGCTTCACTATGTTTGGCACTACCTACCAAATGGATTGGTAACACACAGTATAAGCACATACCAATTTGCTTTTTAATTCATAAATATTTTTGGTTGGATGTTCTGCTAATAACAGTTGGAAAACCTCATTTGTTCCTGAGACATAACAAAGTGAGCTCCATCTAAAGCTGCCAACAGGACGTTCTTCTGCATTTCCAGCCTTGCTACCTGCCTGCGGAGCCAGATTTACAATCTCAATCCTCCCCAAGGCGCCATTTCTGAGACTCTTCTTGACGCACATCCGGCCTGATCTGGTTTCTCATTCCACCCAGAACATTTGAGGTTGCCTCTGTTGCAACAATGAAAGGTTTCACCACAGTTGGTGGGATTTGGCGGAGGACTCCTCCTACTGCTCCAGTGACTCCTCTGTTCTCATGCTCACGAGCAGCAGTCTCATAGATGGTTTGGGCTGTGTCTGTTATGCCCTTTAAGAAAATAAAGGAAATCGGTTACACTGAAAAAGAAAAAGCAACCTCTCCTAGTTTTATGGGAAATTATAAACTGCTCAGCATTTTATTTCCTGGTGATTTGTACTATAAGTGTATAAAAACAACACTGACATAAATATGATTTAGTTCTTCTAATGAGGCTTAAAATAGCACTACTATGAACTTAGAGATGTAAATATTTCATGTAACTTCTGGTGGCACATCTTCTGCACAAGGGAAGAAGCTGTGGGGTACTGTGAACTATTAAAAAAAGACAGAATCCACTAGAAACTCAGCTGAGACCTTACTTCATAGACACCATAACCGGTGCAACTAACAAAGAACAATACAAAATACAATAAGAACAGGTCAGCATTCTCATTTATAATACTGTCACAGTAAAAAAAGCTTTCACTTCTTTTAAATCAGCATTATGTTTAAACTCTAACTACTTTAGAATTAACAGGTGATGGGCAGAAAGGGAAGGATAGATGACACGACACAGGAAATCAAGTTTACATGACTCAGAATAATTGTAAATCATCATAACTGTAGGGCACTCAAGTTCTATTCACTCAACTGCATGGCATCTTAGTTTATTTCTGCTTTTTCCGTACAATATTTCTGTTGGTTTGAGATTACTGATGAAGCCAGTCTTGTTCAAACCTTAAATCTCCTTCTTCATTTGGTCAGCCTAAACTAACATCTGTTATTTTATTTGCCGTTTTAGAAAACAATTCTTACCTTTAGTTAGCAACAATTCCTTCTGCACTCACCTCTTTTACAACACTGTATGCTTTGGCTACACCCTCCCGCAGGTCGACGGGCTGATGAGCCAAGCGATGGCGAGGGAACCGTTTGAGCTTTTTTGCTTCAATAAAGGTAGGCCCTGGTGATACCATGTCATAAGCAGTTTCTGCAGCTGCCTGCACATTAGGAGCAAATGCAAAACATGTGTTACAGCACTTGATCACAAATTTAAACTACTAATAGGGTGATGTAATTGAAATAAAAGAATTCTTATTCCACAAATAACATTCATTTGCATCAGATTAAAGCTTTGTACAAGAACTTCTGGAATGTGCAGCTCTAACTATACATTAATTCCGTAATGATTACTGTAGATTTGAGTGGGGTTTTCTCCCCTCCTAAATGTTGTCTCTTCAAAGGCATCCTCTAAACTGCATAAAATGCTCAAGATGGAAATTAGACATTTGATCAATAGCATGTATTTCTTACAAACACACAAGCACACATATAATCCCATCTGTGATTAATACCACTGGCTTTTTTATTATATGTGCTCAAGCTTAGGCACATATACTATTCTTGAAAAATTAGGTGGTAAAAGTGTCTTTTCATTGTATTTTCATACATTTTATATTAAGAAACATAAATTTATTAACACTTTAATCCAAGATTACCTTAGGGTTAAATCCAGTAATCTTTATAGACTTCGTGTAGTTCTACAGAAATAGCATTGATTTGGGTTTTTTTTTGTTTGATTGGTTTTGTGTGCTTGTTTTGTTGTTTTTTTTTTTTAATAAGCACAGATAAGCTGAACATTTTTTAAAAAGGTAAGAATCTACTACTGGATAACACACATGCATGAGGAACCCATCTTTCTCAATATCAGTGATTTTTTTAGTGAAGCTGTATTGAACTGTACATTGTCATACATTAAAGACATTAAGAAACAAGCAGCAGCTTGGGTGTTCAGCAATATTTTAACATAATTTTCTAACCATTGCATTTGACGCCATGGTTCTCACCTCACAGACTGCTGGAAACTTTGCCCAGTCTCTGCTCTCCTATTTATGGAGCTGCCTTTTTTTTTTTAATTCATGCTCCCAACCTTAAATTGGCTGGCAGTAAGGTATTAACTTAATATAGAGCACTTACTAGCCACACCTCTCATTTTACATCTAACTTCAGGAGCAACACACTATACCTGTATAGTCTGAACCATTCTGTTTGTTAGCTCCAGTGCTGCCATCGCAGTGGAAGTACCAAAGGAAGCTGCCCCTCTTTGGAAGCCTCTGACAATACGACCATCCTTGCGGTACTGCTCTATTGGCAACCACACCAGGTCTTTCAGACCTTGCACTGAAAATGAAGACACAACACCATAGTCAGAAAGTTCTCTTAGATAAGTAGATTGCCTTGGAAGGAAGTGAAAACAAGAGTCAACAATGTTTGTCATGGCTTTTTGAAGGGGGAGAGGTGTTGTTTGGTTTTTAAAGAAACACATTCATATGTAGGTGAATAGAAATAAGAATTAACTTACCTAACTGCACAAGCGAATGCATAGGCCCTACTCCTCCCAAAATTCCTGGTAGTTGGTTTTTCTTTATATCATTAAGCCATTCACTGATGGCATAGGAGAACAATTTATCCACACCTAATAAACTAAAGTAAAGAGAATTATTAATTTTTTTAAACAAACAATTCCTAACAAGATAAACGCATTCATTATTCATTGAAGTAAAAGATGTCATTTAAACAAAAGGAAAGTTTTTTCAAGTGTCATCTTTTGTTACTGTTGGCTAAGCCAGGCATTTCAAGTGTATATGCTTCACAAAACAAACTCAAAATTGTCTGATCACTTCCAGTTTCACATGAAGTGAACCTAAAACTAAAATTAAGAGTTTCTCACCAAGACTAGCACATATATTAAATACTGTTTTGAATTAGAAGTTCTTCTTGAATTATGTATATTTGAAAAAAAAAAAAAACTAGAATCAAGAAATAGGTGTGAAGTCAAAAAGCATTTTGGATTTTAGAAGGGCATCTTAACAGAAAATTTGCTTTGCATTTGTTATGTTCAGTTTTTCCCCATAAACTTGTTCAATTTGCAATAGCAATGTTGATTTACATTTTGATAAACTTACCCATGTCTGTAACAAAGTCTCTTCAGCTTTAATTCTGAGCAGTTCAACTGAGCAAGCCCAATAAGAATCCCAGCTAGTGTTCCCTGTAAGGGAAATATTTTGTTATGACATAAATTTACTCAACCTGTACAACCTGTGAGAAATAATTTCATCATCTCAACTCTTACTGACAGGTAAGAGTAAGAGTTCTGTCTAAACATTCTCTCCCAGTTTCCCAAATGCTACTTGTTACAGTGCTATGAATCATGTCACATAGAAACTTGCAAAAAATGAAATTTGGCTTAACCTGTTACTCTATGAAAAGCATCTGGATACAAGAGGGCTTCTTCAAAAGGAATAAGCTACAATAAATTATGTAAATGTAACTCTGGCTTTAGGGTGTTCCAGGCATTCTGAAGCTACCATATTGCATGTTTTGATTTCTGACAGCCAGGCAAATTCAAGAAGTTGCTGCTTACACTTTCCCATATTTTCTTACTGATCTGCCATGACAAAGTACTGACAAAGTCTTGTGCAGGATTTTTTTATGCCTGCTTCTAAACTCAGTGTGATAAAGAATGCATATTTTAACAGGAACTATGAGCTTTTTTCTCATCTGTAATAGATTTTGCCATTGCCACTGAGGCCCATATGTTACTAGACTGCAAGGAAAGGAGACAAGGAGAACAAACAGTAATATTTTATCCTGGCATTAATGAAGAAAAAATAAAATAAAATGCATGATTCTGGCATCAGATGGTGGTATCATACTTTGAGGGGCACTGCAGCTATATGTGAGTGATTTCAAGCCAATCATTGAGCTCATAAATGTGACATTCAAGTTCCATTCTGGGTTAATCATATGTGGGGGATACACCCCCTAGTTTTCCAATTAAGAGCAAAACAAGGTTAAGCTTTACTGAAACTAAGGGGAAAAGAAAAGTGTTCTATATTTGTCATGATCACATCATTAATGAGTAGGGAGCAAAACAATATAGCCCCATTCATGGGGAGGTAGGAGGGGAAAGCAAAACAAACAACATCAAATTTTTCTTCTGTAGCATCAGCATTATACACAAACCTGATCCATTGATACATGCTTGCCATGGTAATCAAGCCTTATTGGAACTTCTGATGTAAAGCGAAATTCTCTGGGACATAAAAAGAAAATATTACACTGAGAAACATGAAGAGGAAATAAAATTATCCTTCCAAAAAGAAACTCATGGCTTCCCATCCTCCTGGAATGGATGGGAAATATGGATGTCATACTATTTTCCGTAAACCAACCTTGTAGTTACTGTGTTAATACTTAAGAATAAATGTACAAAATACAGTGGCAAATTCACCTTCTCTTGGTTTATTCACGTCTAGTTCAGACTAGCATTTGTAACAAACAGTCCTGCAAATGTGCTACTAATTCTGCAAGTGAGCATCTCTACAAAATTTTCAGTAAAAAAAATTAACAAACAAACAAAAACCCACAAAATAATGGTTCTGTGGGCAAAATTTAGTCTTGCAACTGCAACTTGATAAAAAATTGTGGTAGTAATGTATGTGGTGAAATAGAACCACAGCCATACAATTACAGTTTAGCTAACAATAGCACACATCTATTGTTAGAGGCACTTTTGATATGAACACACACGAAAAAACTTCTGCATAACAAGCTACCATTTTCACAGTCACTTCCCTGGTCACTGCTACATTAGAGTCTCTCTTGTGATATTTTCATTTCCTACACCTCTTCCATGATATCCTTATATCCTTTTCCTTTATATACTCTCATCTCTGGTTACATTACAACTGATTTATAATTAGATGTA
This sequence comes from Origma solitaria, assembly GCA_013397895.1. Taxonomy (NCBI): domain Eukaryota; kingdom Metazoa; phylum Chordata; class Aves; order Passeriformes; family Acanthizidae; genus Origma; species Origma solitaria. The sequence continues at coordinate 1,497,887 of VZRL01006316.1, read as the reverse complement.
AGAGTACAAACACTGCTCTTTTTATGCATTTGTAAAACATCTCATTACTGGTTCTGCATGTGGCAGAGCTTTAATTAATTTTTATGTCCTTGTGCACAGTAGTGTGCAAAATTTACTAAAAATCACTGGTGTACTTCCAGTGATAGAAACAAATGTATTTGCTTTCCATAACCAGGCAATAAACCAACAAAAAAATGCACCTTGCCCTGAGGTCTGAATAGTTTATCACCACACTTTCTTAAAACATTAAGCAGAACAGCTATGTGTAACTGGAAATTTTGCAACAAAAGTTTACCTGAAAAATATTGGCTGATCACTGTATGATGTTGTTTCTTGTGAGAAATGATCATCATCTCCATTAACCACATCCATAGAATCAATGCTGCCATTTTCTTTTGCTTGCTTGTGTGATGCAAAAGAAATGACTGGACTTGGTTCCTTAAGGCTGCTGACATGCCTGGGCAAACTACATGTAACTTCAGCACCAGGAGACTTTTTAACTAAGAAAAGAAGTCATATACAGTAAAGTGATTCATATTTTTCACAGTGATTACAGAAAAATTGTATTTATACAATTACTGTGTCCTTAGTAAGTTCTAAAGCTCATTAGTACAAATTACTAGCAGGACAATATTTAGAATCTCTTAGTTATTAATAAAAGCTATTACATGCAGCTTAAGTTGAGGTTTGTGCATCAGCATAAATAATCATCCGGTCCTAATGGCAGTATTGCACAGTGCTGCACTACCTATGAATTTCAGCATGACATCTCAGCAGAAATAGGTAAAGTATCACTGCTGAGAAATGCCCAAATATAGTTAACAGTGGAAATATGCTTTCCAGTATTTATCGCTTTTGCATCAGATAGTGTAATTGATTGTAAGTACTGCTTCAACAGCATACATACATTATTTAATACCTCTTGCATAAAATAGTATGTTTGTCTAATAGCTTGAAGTTGTCTAACACAGAGAGATCAATTTTATAAATAAGCAGCACAATGTATTTGTTTTATCTAATAATAACTTCCAAGAGTATATAGACAGTCCTCAATTTTTCCAGAAGCTCTTATTAAATATGCCCCAATTTTGGTTAAACCTTTCATAGAATTAAGATTCCAGGTGCTGAAGACCTTCATGTATATTTATAAAATAAAAAGCTTAAATACCTAAAGCTTCTGAGTTCAAAAAAATCAATCATTAGTGTAAGTGCTCAAACCCCAACACGAAGTTTAATACACACAAGATTCACATTTGAATTTATAGACACACACAAATTAAAGGAGAAAGAAGTGGCACTTTTATGTTAGACTTTTTTAGAAATATACCTTCAGGATCTGGAGTAACTAAAAGTTCTACTTCTGTAGAAAGGCTAGTGAAAAAGTCCTTCAGGAAAAACAAGGCATCCTAATAGCAAAAAGTAAAATACAACCAGGTTAAAATAAATACAAAGACCCAATTCTCTAAAAACATTACCTACTATTCCAGCTCTATTTCTAAGCAGATATGAAACTTTTTTTTTTTTCTATTTGATCCTTTAACATGTGCAGAAACCACACAGATATCTAGGACAGAAACCAGGAAGACCCTCTTTGCCACTGCACCCTGCTCCATAAAGTAGGATTTCATGATCGATCTACCTCTGTCTTAAAAATTCAGTTATTTTCATCATTTTTACTCTGATTTTGGTGACTGTTCCAGAACCCAGGTGTTTTAATGGCTATAAACTTTTCTCTGATTTGCAGTAGAAGGTATTTAAGTATAGCTTATATTCTTTAATACTGTCAATCAAATCATTAAAAATCAGGTCCCATCACTGTTTCATTAAAAGTGATTAACATCTATGGCATTAACGTCTTATTACTTTTCTTAAAGTTATTACATCCCAGTTTCTTTTTTGGCCAGATGCATCACACTGGTGCCTTATTCACCCTATCATTGATGACAACTGGACTTTCTTCTCCATTTTTTCTTGCAGATGGTAAGAATGACAATGAGTAATAACAAGTATTTCTAACATGAGTGCATGCAGCCCTGTGCTTCCAAAAAAGCTGTGGTTATTTTCATAGAAGTTGTAGAGGTGAATTTTATGGTACAAAAGATAAAAGACTGTAAAAAGTAACCACGAGGGAACACGTTTCCTCCCTAGATGGCAGTATTCCCAGGCTATTTTTTCTAGATGAAATCATTGCAAACTAGACAGAGCTCAATTTTGCTAATAGCAAAATGAAAACCTGGTCTCTAAGGCATGTTGAAAGAAAGAAAAAGTAGGTATGGAAATCCTCATTATGCTCTTAAAAAATCCAAACCCCCTGTATCTCTCTCTGAAGATGATTAATTAAGAAATGCCTCAGCAAAGAGTAATAACTGCACTTTACATTTGCCTGGACAAATATACATAACTCTTACTGGTTTAGAAAAAAAACCCAAATGTTTCTTGAATATATCAAAAATACCTCTCACCAAAGCCTGCTAAAGAAAGTAAAACAATTTCTATTCTTCCTACCCCTGCAGTTGACAGCAAGACAAAACCTTCAGGTCATAGAAGCATTTCTTTAGTGTCAAGTGCCCTTGACTAAGATGTTGTGAACCACTTCTGGATTAATGATTAACATTTTTCAATTAAAAACAATGAAATCACTTCATGAACAAACAAAACCAGATCATTCAAGAATAAGTATGTTCTTTTTAAAAGCCATGATTCCAAACCCTTTATCAGAAGTTTCAGGAGGACAATTTATTGAGAAAACAGCTTTGTCTAAAAATATTCTGAGTTTTTAAATAAAAAAATCTAGTCTTTGTAACAGCTGGAGCAGAAGGCAAGTTCTAGCACGGATATAAATGGAACAACAGAAATCCAAAGATTAAATAAAAAAGGTATTACATGTAAAACATAAAATATGTATGATGGCTAAATACATCTGGTTAAGAGAAACCCCAGGTATCATTAAATAAAAAATTATTGTATTTTTTGCACTGGCACAACCAACCTGGTCAATATTGAGGCGAAGTGGCATTAGTGAAACACGTAAACAACATTCTTGTGGGGATCTGCCAGACTCTGGACGGACATGCAACGCTTTAACTGTTAACTGAAAAAATCCAACAAGAAGAATAAAAGTACTAACATCTACAATTATTAAATCTCAGAACATCAGCTAGAAAAAACACTTTTGCAAAACCTCAGTACTAATATGATCCCATTTAGCAATTACAGTATTGAATAAAAACTTACTCTGAATGTTATAAAAAAAAAGTTAAAAGAAACACCCTGAAAAATTAATCCTTTATAGAACCAGTGTGACTACCGTATACTATAAAAATACAAATCTGAATGTGTAGTGAAAAGTCTCACCACTGATACAGTGAAAGCAGACATTTGTTTAAAACCAAATTGTGAAAGCTACTGAAATAGTCCTGCACATCAACTTTTTAACTGACAATCTCAAACCCCTTAATACCTGATATGCTAACATTCAAACTGCCTTTTGACTTAGTTTTAATATCCACAAATAGTCAAGTAAATAACTATCAAATTATATCACTTCAGTTTCCACAAACTCATGTTTCTGCTTCTACAAGATTAAGAAGTATACACAGCCCCCACAATGATAGTTCAATCACTGAAATTGTAACAAATTAATATATGTAATAGCTATACCATGTTTGAATGTGCTTTTCTGGGCATCTCCTTACTGCAGTACAGATAAAGAAATTTATTCATTTGTGATGTAGCTAAGCGATCTCTAATCTCCAGGTCTTGAACAATAAAAACTTGTCTTGACACTGGCTGCTCCAACAGACAGGATTCACCTTCTGCACCATCTGGAGGATACACCTCATGCTGGAATTTCACCTTTTAAAAAGGAAAGAAGACCAGCATAATTCACTGAAGAACAACATTTAACATCAGAATACTTCTTTTAAAAAATAAACAAAAAAACAGGAAACCACACCACACATAAGAACTTTTAAAGCTATCTACTATTTTAAATTTACAGAAATAATATTAAGATTTCTGAACACTATTAAGGTTTTTACATATCTAGCAGTAGAAATCTTCCAATTTCTAGTTGTTTTAGAATGCAAATTCAAGCCAAAACAAAGAGTTTGTATAAGATAAGGAAAGAACTTCACTTTTTTAAAATATTGACTCAGCTCTCTCCTACCAATCCTGACATCTTTCTCACTTCATGGTGAAGCCTGTACCAGGCAATCTTGCAATTCTTGAATCCTGCACCCTCTACCACATAAGAAAATAATGTTTTTTCCCTAACAACTGACTTCTCAAGTGGCTTCTTGCAGTCTGGTTTCCTTTTTATTGCTTACTTTAGTCCATATAAATTGTAATTCAGTATTTTTCTTAAATTCTAGGTTATCTTTGTTCGGTCACCCCTTGGTGTAGCTCTCATTTCAAGCTGTGGTGCCCTACAAACCCTCCCCCGTCCCCCCAAATCCTGCCGCATCCCGGCCAGCAGTGGAACGCCGCCGAGCGCGCACAGCGAGCGTGGCAGCGGCCTCTGCTGGCCCGGCACCCAGTTCCAAAGAAACACCCTTCGTGACACCTTTATCTCCTTCATTTCGTTAAACAGTATTATTAAGCCTTGTACCAAGCTAGGGATATAAGCAGGGGAAAAAAGCCTTTATGCTTCAGTGCTAACAGCAACTCATTAAATATCCGCAAACTAAGAGATGACTATAATTCTACATATGAAGTTTTGCAGGTGGAATATTAAATGCTTCCTTTTTTCCCCTCTTTTTTATCACAATGTCATGTTTTTTTCAAGAAAAGGCTACCGTAAGTATCCCATATTTCTGGCAAGTTTGAAGCGCTAATGGGATGAATTTTAAGTTTTAGAAATGCACATAGACTATAAAAGGCCTTTATTTTTATGCAGTGTCTTTCATGTTTATGGAGATGTTTGACAAAATCTTAGTTTAAAAAGATTCTGTTATCAATCCATTTAACATGAAATTTGTTTAACTCCTTGCCAATTATTATTCACCAGAAAAAAGCATCTAGTTCCTCTGTTAGAGTTAAGCACAGTCTTAAAAACAACAGTAAGATACTTATGCCTGAAGGGTGCTAAACACAGGAACAATACCCTGATATAACCAGATGTTATTTCATATCCAGTCATCAAACTGATACACTGAGTGTTCTCAACAGATCTACATCTTGCTTATTTTGATAGAACACATAATTTCATAACAGGCGCATCTATTCAGAATGGAACTGAAGAGAGAAAGAACAGTAGCTGCAAAACTTGATTATAATAAAAACTGTTAAGAATATTGTAATGGATATCCTTCATCTTTAGAAACAAGCTTATTCACCAAGTAAATACTATGCTAATACTAACGTTTTTTGTTAAACAAATTCTATATTCATCACAATCAAAGTGCTTGCTTAGATGTAGATAGTGTTGAAAAAATAATACTGAATTCTAATGGAAAGGTGTTATCAAAGGAGTGTAACATGTAAAGATATTCACACACGGAGAGTCATGGCTGAAGCTGTCTCTATCATTCACCTTGCTTAATTGTATTTCCATAAGGAAGTCTGGGTTTCTTCCTCTTCCCCCACATGCTGTATTCCGTCCATGCCTTGTTGGTGTATGAGAAGGAGAACTATGGGGACTTCTGGGGAAATAAAAAGGAAAAATACACTTTTGCAGATTAAAGTTATCTCACTGTTAATCTAAAACTAAATGCACTGCATGTAACTTATTACTATTTTAATGATATTCAAGAAAACATCAAAATTATGTTATTGTTAACCAAATAATTTCTTTTTGTTCAATTTCTTTTTGCACACCTAAGCAGAATGCTAGGTATATGTATCCCACCAAATTAACATTCATAAAACATTTCCTTAATTTTGTCTGTAATAATTTAAATCTTTCACTTACATGACATCCTGTAAATCTGATTCTTATGCTCCTTAAGTCCTGATCTCTTTAGGAAAGCCTGACTACTAATATTACCCTAAAACAAAATCCATCCCTTCACTCCCTCCAAAAAAATCAGCAAAATTAAACCTAGGTTAAGACACAGGAAAAATACACTCTGATGTATGGAGTTAAACTAAATAAGATTCTAGATGATCTCTAAGAACCCTTCCAACCCAAACCATTCTATGATTGATTCCATGTGAGAAGAGAACCAAGAAGCAAGCAAGGGAGACCTGAGATTAAACAGAATTTGGATTACTCCAAATCAAAAGAAAATTAAGTATTTCTAAATTTTCTAATCCACATAATTATATCACTTACATGAAACTTTTAGCTGGAGAAGTTGGTGGTGCAGTCCCAAAATCCCTTCCACCATAAAGATGCCAAATAAGAGATATTTCCTTTACAACATAGCGTACCAGAGGAACAGGAAAATGAAGCGGAGCTTTGCTTGTATCTGTTTTTTTAATAGGTTGGCTGAAATGATTTTCCTTTATGATAATTGCATCATCAACCATTATTTTTATAACTGGCTCTTCTTCCTTTTCCTAATTTAAAAAAAAAAAGTATATAGCATTGAGAAGGTGAAATCTGCTTTCTTTATTGAGATGTCTAATTCTTTCCTATGCAAAGGAAAACTATTCTGTACCATCTTCTAAAGCTTGATTGGTTTAGAAATGTTTCTTATAAAGTAAAGACAAAAGCATATGAAAATAAAGTAGAAGTTGAGAAGTAGTTTAAAACAACAACAAAAAACCCCCGAATCAAAACAAAAACCTTCCTCACCCAAACTACTAACAAAACAAAGTACTAGCTGAAAGCAAACAGAAAGCCACAGAAGAGCCTAGGCTACCCTACTAGCACTTTTGGAAACATACAAGCTCAACTGTAACTGAGAAAATACAGCTTCTAATCAGGGACCCAGGAACTACTTCTCTCTATTAAGAAGAGTACCACCGGAGATATTATGAACATGAACACGATGTAGAGGACAAACATTGATGTAAAGTGACACACAAGCTTTTCTCTGAGGTTTGGCAAGGATCTTAGGCTCTTAGAAACATAGAGAGCTCAGATTATGAGAGAAATGAACAAAAGATGTGCAAAGCTATGTTTTGATAAATGCTGGTTTTTGCTCAACATATTTTTTCCCCAACTTTGCCATTACTGTAAGTCAAAATGGCAATGATTAAACATGACTAAAATGTAGGAAAACTGCTAATACAGTTTTAATGTAACATTCAGATTAGAGAACAATGACATAGTGCTGAGATGTAGAAAAATCATATATATTTGAAAGTACTTGCACTCATCCCTAACAGTAACAATGCATGAATTCCTTTCAAACAGAAAAATTATTTTGCTGCTACTCTACCACTAATATCAACATCACTAAGCAATCATGGCAATCAATGAAATCTAATTTGTCCAAGTTTTACATAGGCTTTTTTCTAATTCAGTTTATATATGGACTGGTTTTTAGTAATTTTCAAAGGATCTTACAGCAACAGCAACTTTAGGTGCAAAAAGAATGCAGAAATCATCACTTTCTGCTGGGACATCTCCCATGGCCTCGTTTATCAGGTGATGAGTAAAGGAAGCATAAGTGGGACTTGGCTCTTGTGAGACATTTCCACTTTCATCTGGAAACAGGAAGAGATCTGAGCAAGATGGTTCCTGAGTTTGAGATCTGTCATCCAAAACTCCTGGGAGTTAAAGGAGGGTGGAGAAAAAACATATTTCAGTGGAAAATTCCTTACAAAACACGAAAATTAAGTAAGAGCTAACTAATGTTTGTAACTTCAATTATATCAGGGAAATTTCCTTATTATATCCTGAATCAATTCCTACTATAAATTAAACACAATTCTCACGTTTCTCATTCTGGTAGTAAGACCACAGCATACAACACTTTCAGTACTACAGAGACTGCTCACCTTCCACCACAGAAAAGAAGAGCAGGCATCATGGAAATAGTAATGGATTAGAAATCTATTTGCAGTACAAAATCCTTATCAAACTGAAATCTGAATTACACTCTAGCCATGATAAAAAAGCCACAGTCCTGTGATAAAATCAATTATCTTGTTCTATCTGCTAAATGAAAAAGTTCTTGATAGCTAAAAGTTCTTCTGTGACTCGGAGTGACTCTATACCATCTTCCTGGACCACCTTCATACACAGAAGAGAGGTCTTTGATTCCTCCACACTGCAGTATATGACATATAAATTAACCCCCATACTAACTTATATTCCTACAGAATTTGGGGTCTTGACAGAGTCCCACAGAGTCAGATTTCTTCCCTGCTGCTTTCAGTACTTGAGTAATGTGTATTTGACCAGAATCCCAAAGTACTTCTGCATTACTGTTATTTAAAGCAAGAATCAGTTCCACAGTTTGAAGACTTCAGACATCCTAAGCACATATTCCCATTCTTATTGCAGCATCTCTACATACACAAAACTTTCGATGCCACTTTCTTTCCAGGAAAGTTGTACTTTGTATGTAGTTAGGCCTTCAGATGATTCTTACCATTAGACTCTTGCTTCATGGCAGAAGCAGTCTGTTGAGTCTCTATTTCTTCCATTGCATCACTCATCAAATCCCGTAAAATCTGCTGCTCTGATTCAGCCAGGCCTGGTCCATGGGAAGATGGCTGGCTAAAGGTTTCTACCTGTAGGAGAGGAACTATACATAGTTACATCTCAAAGACAACAAATGTCAAACAAGACTTTGCTAGAACAGCTTGATTCACAGCTCTTAAACTGTGAGAAAAAACACCTTAACTTGTTAAATAGTCAAGTGATCTGAAACACCAAGCTAGATGATCCATAAAGTAGGTTAGAATATTATGGTTCAGGGTATTTAGATGATCAGAGTACCTGGACAGCTCATACATGTCCTGGAATTTTCTTCTTTAGATAATAATAAAGTACAAGAGGTAAACAGCACAAAATATTTTAAAGTATTTCGTGATTAAAGCAGAAAAAAAATATATTATTTTAACTCTGAAATATATTTTAAATTAGATACAATCTGTTCATTTCTTTGCAGGAAATCTCATATTACTTGTAAATAGAATGGAGATTAAAATTAAAATATATTGCGAAGAAGCAGAAAGTTAAGCATAAAGTTGCTATCATTTTGCCATTCTATACCTTCATTTTTGGTTTGCTAACTCCACGTTTAACCTCTGTCTTAGCGGGTGGATGTAAATCACCATAACTTGCAATATACTGTATGAGATTCATTAGTGCAGCACAGGAGTCAGAGCAGGTACGAATATGGATTACGTCACTGGAACAGTGAAGCTCAAAACGTGGTTTAGTCTAGAGAGCAACAATGAAAAGATAAAAATACACTTCAAATTATCTTAAAATTCCATAAAAATAGCACATACAGAGATGATTTTAAATTACTTTACTTAACTGGTCAGAAAAGGAGTTAAAACGTACAAGTAAACTGAAAAACCTTTCTTGATTTTAAGTATAATAAAGTAATTTTCAAATCACAATCTCTCATAGAGATTTTACATTTTATTTTGTTTGTGGTGAAATACTTACTCTTTCTCCATCAGAATCAGATTTTACTGCTGTAATGGTTAGTTCCAGCAGTCCCATATCCATAACACGAACGTAATCTGAAATATGATAATTTAAAAAAATATCAAGACAACAACAAGCACTATATACCTTTAGTTATAAAACCATTAAAACCAGCATGAACTGTAAAGGAATCTTTTTCACCAAAACCTTTTTTATCTCTGCAATTCCTTCTTTTATGAAAATTACTCTCAGAGTTCAAGTTTCAGCTACTCAAATCAAGAACTTGAATCTTTTCAATCCAATATATCACTCCCACTGCCACCATCTGTGTGCAGCGTAATCTTTTAAGATATTTATCTTCATCCCATCTGTGTGAGTCAGAGAAACCAAGACACACAGAAGTTGAATGACTAAACATTCTATCAGTTTTTTAGCTGAAGTGAGAGAGAACACATGTTCATATTGTACTAATCTTTCAGTGCCATGAATAACTTATTTGCCCTCTTTTCTTGTTTAAAAAAAACAGGCATATCTTTACTGTTTCCCCTACTAGAGATCTCTTACTTAAGCTAAATACACACATCTGTGGGCACAGGGTTTCATCATTCCTCCAATTCATTTGCTAAATATTGATTCAAGTTCCTCAGTCCTTAAAGGCTCTTATTATTCAAATGAGAGCAACCCAGTTGGTATGATTCTTTCCAAAACCTAGAACTCTGTGCCATATAGCACCTTTCAAGTTCAACTATTTAGAATATCTCATGAGATCTCTTTTCTGTGAAAATCACTTTCTGTGAAACTCCAGATTTTTAAAAATGTGCTTTTTCAAATACCCATTATTAAACTGCAACAAGATACTAGAGGAAATGCAAGATGCTCTTCTCTGACATACTTCTGGATCCACAAATCCAAACTAGAGCAGATTTTTATCAACACTTCACTATTCTCTCATAATCAACTTGCTGCTCCTTCTCTACTCAGACCTCTTCTTCAATAACCTTTATATATGCTGAATACACCTGTAATTTTTCTTCATTAGGCTCTGCAATTGATTAGTCACATCTAAAGCATCCTTACCTCTATGGAGATTCACCATAACAGTGTTGCACTTGTCAGACAAATGCAAAGCAGCTTCATCTAAAATTATCCTAAGAGACAAAAACAAGATGAAATAAAAATGCTAGAGAAATGTTGTGCAATTAGTCAGTCACAATAAATTAGTATATAAAAAATACTTAAAAACACAAATATAACTAGCACATCTTAAATCCAAACTCTACACTTTAACCTTTCATCATTTCCAAATCTACTGGCAATTGACCACTAAGATATTTTCCCCACTGCTAATTATATATATTTTTACATTTCAATTTGTATATTTGATCCTTCCTAGAATAAGAAATAATGCCTTAACCCGCACAGGTCTAACAGAATGAGTATTCAACTAAAGTTGCAAGAAAAATGATTAAAAGTTACAGGTTTGTTCTTTAGTCACTAATTAATTAACATACTGTCTCCAGGTAAAAAATTATAATGAATCTTCAGGTTTTACTAATTCATAAAATAGGCATAACTTCATTTCAGGACATTTCAACCTCATTAAAAATGCAGAATTGCTTGTTGTTAAAGAAAGCAATCCAACTAAAAAAATATAAATAAACAAAACTTTTTAACCTAATAAAACAGAAAGATTAAACATGAGCACAGCGTATTCCAAAAGATGAAAACCAGAGTGATCATTAACACATCACAAATACTTCTGAGGTCAAAAAAGCAGACAGGCATTACAAGTTTTACAGGAGCTTATATGATTCACAATCACTTAAATCATACCTGAGAGTAGAAGAGGATTTATCTACTGCAACACTGCTGGAAATGCTGAAAGTTTCAACAGTAAGTAGAGACCTGACTGGCAAAAACAATGGCCTAATAACAAATAGAAAAAACAAATTAATACTCTGTGCCTATTTAGAAGTTTACTCAAAGCCTTATAGGTTTAAAGCCTAACTCCATCTTCCCAGACCTAGGCAAATAATATCCTACTTAAAATTGTTTCCAGTTTAAGGGATTCCTGTTAAGTACTTTTTCCTGTTACGTACTTTTTCCAAAAGAGACTAAATAAGTATTCTTTACAGTACGCAAACTCAAATATTCCTGAAGAATACGTATATAGCTACGGTGCCAAGTGACACATTTTACTTACCTGTAATCAAGTGCACAACTCCATAGGTGTACATGAAAAGTTGTAATTGTAGCTGGAGGATTATATCCCAGAACAGGCTCATCAGAAATATTCAAAAAATATAAAATCTAAAAATCACAAACATATTAATACTTCAATATCTGTTAAACTGATAAACAACTATACATCACAAAAGAGAAAATCTGTAACAGGTACAACAATAAAATATTAGATTAATAGAAAGACAAGGTGTGGACAGTCTCAGGTACTTGAAGATGCTAACTCAATATCTTTATAGAGAGAAGCATAAACAAGACAAAAAACCAAAAAAACTGCAGCTTCAAAGGTTTGGAAAGGACCAATCCACAGACACGCAAGTGGCTCCTTGCACAAAGCCTCACAATGCATTTTTAAAACGCTGCCCAAACAGTCTCATTCATCCTTTTTTGTAGCTGTTATTACAGTGTTTGCATTTTCCTTGCTCTCTATCTGAAAAGTAAATTTTTCTTCTAACACTGTACATTCAACTGTTCAAATTATCTTCAGGTTTTTCTTGCAGGATGGGGTGGGAAATATGCTCAGAACCATGTGCACATTCATTTTATAAACAGCTTTGTCATGTATTAACACAAAACTAACTCGTATCCTCCTCTATAAGATCAGTCATAGCTCCCTCTCAAAAATGTTACACTATAAAAGTTCTACTTAAAACATTCCAGGCATGGGGCATACTATCACTGCTAGTCTTTTGATTTTTTTCTTCTAACTACCTCTTTAGACAATTTTTTATTTGATCCCTCCCCCTCCAAAAAAAAAGATTGCCTGCAATGCAGTTGGGAACGCTACTTGAGAAAAACTTCATAGAGCAAAGAAGCAACATGGTGTAAAGCAGGCTACACAAACCCACAGGAATATTATGCTGAGGAGAAAGTAATGCCACAGCAGAGTCCAAGCCCCAAGCTCAGCTCCACACAGTTACACAGTAACAATGCATGCAAAAATCAGCATAGACCAGAGGATAAACACCAGAAGACTGAATTCCAAGGGTGACTATCTGATCCAGTATGGTACAAGTACATACAACTACACTGCTCCTGTGCTGATGGCATGTCTTGCCTTGTGTGTTCATACACAGACCAAGGGGCTCCAGCCCCGTCTGCTACACTGTACCTCTGCATTCACATCTGTGAGCACAACCCTTCTCATTCACAAGTGTTTGTGTAAACTGCTGCTCACTGCCTCCCTGAAGTCCTCTTCTCCAGTACTGCTATTCCAGCAATACAAAACAGGAAATGTTCAAGTGAGAAATGAGACTTGAGGGATAAAGTGAGCAGAAGGGAAAAATACAGAAATGCTTTCAGTACTGCAAGTAACAGGCTTGCTTGTTTTGAGAGTGTTTTTTAACTTAAGGATTACTTATGTACTTGAACGGTATTGCACTAGTGAGGTTTTTCATCTGAATTTTAAACAAAACCCAAAACTCAAACTCCAACAGAATAAAGTAAACCCCCCAGAACATCCCTGCACGTTATGCGCGAAAGTTAGGATGATGAGAGGAACTGTACAAAGTGAATAGACAAGAAATAAATTAAAAGTAAGACTATCATCTGTCAATGGTCTCAAAGAGAAACAAGAAAGAAACAATATTTTCAAGAGCAGAGTACAATAATAAGGCACAGCCTAACATCAAGATTTTCAATCAAGATTTAGTTTGATAGTTAAAGCAGTAAGACTGAAATTGAAGATATAGTTGAGAAAACTGTAGCAACCTGACCTGTTCATGCCAGCTTAAACCCGAAGGCAGCACTCGGTGCTGAAGGGTGGCTCCTCGTAGTCCAACAGCAACCAGAAATTCCTGCATAACAGAGCTGCATGACTTAGCTTCCATGAAACACATGCAACTATTTCACATCTAGATTACGAAATAGTGTCATCCTTCTGCTCCCAAAAATCTCCAGGTCTCTAGAAAAACCTTGCTTCCCAATACAGAAACCATGGATAAAACATATCATACTTTGTGCAAGAGGATAGTTTAGAAATGGCAGCTTTGTGGTGGTAGTAGGAAGGAAAGCTGCCTAGACACTCACTCTGGGATTCACCAGAAATTCCCAGGAGTACCAACCCAGTGCAGTTCATATGTGAGACAACTGTACCCCCATAACATTTTGGTGGCCTGCAGAATCCTTTAGACAACTCCACCAACCTGTTTGTCACCACTACACCAGCTAAGAGGTCATCTTCCAGCCACACTAATGATTGCTACTGTCATTTACCAGTGCCATTCCAAATAGGTAAGCAAAGGCTGCCTATTTGATGACGCTGCTAGTTAACTGCAGTGTAACTCTGTATTTGTTCTTGCCTGTTTTGACACCAGAGAAATTCAAAAAACAGACAAAAAAGGTCAACTGCTCAAAAAATGTATTCAATAAAGAAACAGTGTCATCAGCAAAGTGAAGCATTGGAAGAATTAGTAAATTAAGCTGCTACTCAAATGTTATAATCCACTCAAAAGATTTTAACAGAAAATAACAGTTTGAAAATAAATGTCTCAGAACTATATGGTTTCTTCATCTATAACCCTTCTAACTCCATGTAGATGCCTCCATATAAACTATGATAACTCAAATAACTCATAAAAGTACAATAACACAAACCTTTGTATTGCTCTCTATTTTATCCGATTGGATTTTGACTGCAACAGTCAGCATACTTGGACTATCCACTCCTACACCATCTGAAGTAGTCCTGCTAAGACCATCTTCTTCAGAAAAACAAATAGTAGGCTCTAACCAATGGGGACGTATTGTGCTGGGCAGTCGTACTTCAGAGGAAGGGACGACTCCATCTACCAAACCTGCGAAGAGATTTTGGAATGAATTACCAAAGCTGTTACTGATGAACTGTTAAGGAAAATCCTTTTTATGCTTAATGCCTACAAAATTATGTTAATTATCCAAGTTAGTCATGCACAAGGACAACCAAAAACTGGGAAAGGAAAGTTATGGGTGATCCAATACCTAAAACCAGGGCTCTAGCTATAATCTTCAAGGTGACTATTAGGGATTGAGTTTTTTATTTGCCCAAAAAAATGGCGAAGTTGAAATAAAGGACAGAAATCTTCCACAGGTTACATGGAGAGATAGGAACATGTATCTCCTCTTCATTTTATGAGATAGTGCCAGGCTAACTTCTAAACACACAATAACGAAGCCTTGCACTGAAACATGAAACATCAACAGGCATCTGAGGGAGAAACTTTAAAAGGTTTAACTATATGGGGGTTTACCAGACATACACAAACTACAGTCAAAGTTCTTCACCAGTGGACTACAACTGGCTACTCAGGAAAGACATGACAGCCACAGACAACCCATAGCTTTTTTAATTAAACAACCAATAACATGTAGGAAGTGTGTATTTTCATAATAAAGAGTAGACTGTACAGCTAGTTTGCCAGAGGATCACAATATCTTTAAAGACCAGCACTTGTCATGGAAAGTTGGAGCTAAACTGTAACTAAACACAGTTGTCATGAAATTGCATTACCGTAGCATTTAGAAATATTAGCCATAAATTATATCCATTGTGCCAAATGATACACTAAGAGAAAAGGGGAAAAAATACAGCCTTTTTCCTAAAAGGCTTCAAGCTTATTTCATTTCAAATTTAGTCCCAAAGCCACCTCAATCTCACTCCTACCTTGATGATATAAATTGAGGCTGCTAGAATGGAGACAAACATAGTGTCTGTCCTCAAAGCCTTCGTATTTAGTCACACTGAAAAGGGAACCACTGTTGAACTCAAACCAAAATTCGCCGTATTTTCCTTCCAGTGTATTTCCATCATCCTGCTGAAAGAAGAATAGAAATGACAAACTTATTGTTTGCTGGCAGTTCACTGCATTTAGACAGTCTAAACCAACACAACACTTGCTACCAATACCTGCTTTCCTGCTTGCATTTCAGTTATTTTCATGTAAAGCACAGTAAACAGAATTTACAAAATATTCTGTTGCATTATTGACTAGTTACAGTAGTATAAAGATTACAGAATTACTGTTAAAAACACTAGCTCCTTCCAGAAAAGTACTCAGAGCGTGAAGGGGATTCATCGTCAAAACAACAAATAACTTGTTCCAGCCCCAGTGCCTCACCTTTACATCTGTGAATATTGACACTAATCCATGCGTCACATTTAGCAGAACAGACAGAAAGCTTTGTGAATTCTTATTCTGTGAGTCAAGCTTTTTCCTTCTGCGTGAACGATAGTTTGGATCAACAGTGGAATAATACTGTAGTGTTTCTTCCTCAGATCCACTTTCATCATCTAGTAGATAAAATGAAAAACAACTCATTTTCTAGCTAGTACACAACTCCCTGTTTCTCCATTGGTAATGCAATTCAATTTCACACTTATTTTACTCAATTAAACAGTAATGTATCTTTCTTTTTTTCTTGGTTTGAGTTTTCTCATAAGTTTACAAAGTCTTTCTACTAACAGCTTAATCACTTCAGCAAATCAAGCTTCTAAAGCACTATAATTCTAGATGATTTATTAAGTGTATTACCATAATGAACCGCAGATTTAAATTGACTAAAGCTGTCTTTACTGAAAGTGTTGATGAGCTGGCTGGCCACAGATAGTCCAACACCGTAAGAAAGGTTTTCAAATGTTTCTACAGGAGATGGAGCTGTGGGTTCCCACAGCAATAAATCATTGCTGATCCTAGAAAGAAATACATTACTGTTACACAAAATATATGACTATATTCCCATTTTGTATTAAGTCAGTCAAGCATAATTCCTTTGCAGACTTTATAAAACAGATTCCATAAATAAGATATAGAAAATAAAGTTCAAGAGCACAAGAAAGAATAATATTCATGAGTAAAAGCAATAAATAATGGAAGTAACTTTTATTCTGTAATTATGGTATGCACATATCAAAGTCTAATGTGATAGTGACACAAAAGCCTCTATAAGTAGGTATCTATTAGCTCAGTAGGTTGGAGGAGGAGTTGAGAAAACTCTATTTTGATCACATCAATTTTCAACTAATTTGCAGGAAACACTCATTCTTTTGATTTCAAGTGAGTGTATCTGTCAGGGTAAAGACGGATGTGACACTCAGTACAGAAGTATTCCAACAGAATATTCAATGGAAGGTTCTGCTTTGCCACTTTGGAAATGAAAACACTCTGGAAGTAAAGTAATACCTATAAGAGGCTAAAATAGATCAGTACCTCTCTTGCATATTGCATAGCACTGTACCAATCTAGTAATATTTTGTTGTTTTTCAGACAGAAAACTAACAGAAATAAATGGTGAACAGCCATCTGTAAGTTGGGTTCACTTTCTTTACATTTCTGTAAACTCTTGTGAGGCTTACAAAACTAGATTAGGGCTTTTTCTCTGACTGCCTTGCAAACTCTAGAATTTTAGATGGAATGAATAAAATTGAGCGCAACGGTTTTTGAAGTACAATGATCTGTTTAAAGAAGAAATCAGAAAGATTAGAGCAAAATAAAATACTGCACAGAGATCTGAACAACGTATTCACTGAAAGTCAAAGACTATTTAGCTTTACCCTTTGTTCACAAAATCTGCCAAACACTTTTTAGGAGACAGCTGCCATGACACCAATCAGATGCACAACACAATGGTGTCATATTAACTTGGAAGAATATTTATACAACGCTTTTTGTTTTTAAATAAACTATACAAATGAGTTCCTGCTATACCTACTTAGACAATTGTTTTTATCAACAGTGAACACAGAACTGAGAGTACAGGTCATGATAACCAAGCATAACAATTATACTTGCCTGTTGTAAAGTTTTTCATAAAAGCTTTTGTTTGGTAATGTTAAGTGAATGTTTGGTAACATGAGTTCCAGTACATAATGAGAATTGCTAATTGTTTTATCCTGAAACTCAGTCATTTCAAGTACATCTCCCGGCATCACCATCTGGAAAAAAAAAAGAAAAAAAATCTTAAGTTAAAAGAAAAGAAAAAAGAAGAAAAAGGGAAAAAAGAAAAAAGGAAAATAAAAAAAAAAGCACAAGTGGAAGACAGAAGTTGCACATAAAGTAGTGAGAATGTATTCATTTTGTCTACCATAAGCACAAAGCAATAAGAAAATTTTATAGTACCTCTTCATTTTCAAACATGACCCTACGAGAAGAAAAAGGAGAAGGCTCTGGTCTTCTAATATCACAGACATCCTTCAAAGAATGAGACCCTCCTTCTTCTTCCTCTTGAAAGTTATTATCACCTTCTTCCTCCTCAGCTGCTATCCTTTCCAGAATAGAGTGCACAGCCAGAGGGTTTATTTTCAATACAATCCTGACATTGGAGAAGTTATGCAGAATAAGCCATTAGAGATGCTTATAATGTTTATACTTATGCTCTGTCACATGTCCCCTAGTTCTACTGGCTTGCCATTAAAAACACAGAGACTAAATAGCTCAAAAGTCCAGGGACTTTTTTATTAGATAATAACATATTTTATTACCTAAAGCAATACTACTAAGAAAAAAACTAACTTATACACAAAAAGGGACATGGAAAAGGTATCATCAGGTGAAAGAAAATGTTAAATGTCTGCTTTTTTCAACTCCATCAGGTGCCCCTACAGATTACCTAAGAAAAACGTAGCACTCTCCCAAAATAATGCTTGTTTCACTAGACCATTAACAGCTATTAAAAAATGCTCAACTGCATGGTGCAGCATATTACATGTAAACACTGTTATAGAAAAATTTATTTGTGCCATTATAAAAGAAAAAATGTCCATATAAACTTGCTGTCAGAAAGCCACTAAATTTATGGCAAAAAATGTACACAGCAAACACTGTGGCAAATCTAAAATTGCCTCTTTAAACATCTTATTACATGCTTCAGCTGCCAGGTTCTTCTCTTCAGTGAGTCTGAAGTACTGCATTGCCTTACATGTGATACAAGCTGCAATAATTCAGTCACAATATAATTATTCTTACTATTGTTATGGCTTACATTATGAGGCAAAACTCAGCTAAGATGGGTTGTTTGGTATTCAGTCATGAATGTCAGAGAAAACGTAAAGTAACAAGCAAAATGGGAGAAAGTTTAAATTCCCTAATCATTTACCTAATTTCACTGAAATTTACTCAAGTCCATGCAGAAGCCATTATACATTAAAAACCATATTGCATTATTATAAACATAGAAGTTTCAGGGGTTTTTTTATAAATTCTTGGGGTCTTTTCAATAGTTACATGCTCTTTCTTTGCAAATTATTTTCAAGTATTTACCACACAGGCATTCTGGATTAAAATTAGAGAAATAACAGTGCTTCAAAAAAAATCAAATTAATCCACATTAAAAAAAAGAAACTTTTTTTTACCGAGGCCAGTCAAAATTGTCTGATGATGATGTTATATCTCCATCTGTGCCACCAGACACCTGAAAAAATTTTACTGGTGTTTCTGCATTATCTTCTTCAAATGAACCTGAATAGAAAGAGATTTTTTTAGAAATTAACAGAGGAATGTCAACTGCTAACTTTAGGTTAACCACTCCTCGGGCTGGAGTCTAACAAGACTAACTTGTCAATGCTACTTACTAAGCTACTCAGGCAAATTTTGTCATTTCTTCCTCCAAAAAATTAACTTTTAGAAACAAAAATTATTTCACATTATTTTCCAGCTAGCGGTAGTTAGAAAATCAGATGCTTCTAATGCATAGATATCTGCACTTACATTTATAGCATCGCTGTATTTTGTCACAGCCTTGATAAAGTACACAAAATGAGACATCAGCAGAGAAAATTGCAAATATAAACCAGTCTCATAGATTTATTGCTTTGAAAGGTATTAGGGGCATCAAATCATTAAAGTTTTTCAATGGTAGTTATTTAGGGAATCAATCTCAGAATCTCTGGAGATGATCTAGACCAACCCCTCTGCCAAGGCAGGGTCACCTAGAGCAGGTTAGATAGGAACACATCTACAGTGCCTTCTGAATGTCTCCAGAGAGGGAGACTCCACAACCTCCCTGGGCAGCCTGTGCCAGTGCTCAGCCACCCTCAATGTAAAGAAATTCATCCTCCTGTTAATGTGAAACTTCTTGTGTTTTAGTTTATGGCCATTGCTCCTCATCCTGTTCCTGGGCACCACTGAAAAGAGCCTGTCACCATCCAGTTGGCAACTGTCTTTGAGATACTTATATATTTATGAGATCCCCTCTTAGTCTTCTCCAGACTGAATAGACCCAGTTCCCGCAGCCTCTCATTATATGAAAGATGATCCAGACCCCTCATCATCTTTGTGGCCTCTCCAGCAGCTCTTTGTCTTTCTTGTACTGAGGAGGCCAGAGTGGGACACAGCACTCCAGATGTGGCCTCACTAGGGCCAAATAGACGAGAAGGATCATCTCCCTTGACCTGCTGGCCACACTCCTCCTAATGCTCCCCAGGATACTATTGGCCCCCCTGGCCGAAGGGCACTGCCAGCTCACGGTCAGCTTGTCACCCACCAATCCTCTCAGGTCCTTCTCTGCAAGAGCTGCTCTCTGCTAGGTCACCCCCCACTTGTGCTGGTATTTCATGCTCCTCCACCCCAGGTGCAGCACCCTACACTTCATCTTGTTGAACCTCATTAGGTTTCTCCCCACCCCACTGTCCAGCCTATCAAGGTCCCACTGAAAGGCATCACAGCCTTCAGGTGTATCAGCCATTCCTCCCAGTTTCATACCACCAGCAAACTCACTGAGGATGCATTCAATCCCTTGGTCCAGGAAGGGATACTTCATTTCTATACTAGGCTTCTAACTTGTATAGCTGTAGTAACCCCCTACAAAACGAAAAAGCTTACCCTGGGATAGAGATCACAGAGATACATGAAACTGAAACAAACCCAAGACTGCAACCTATATACACTATACACACTTCCTCCCAGCAGTATTGATTCAACTTATGTTGGTATTTAGTACAGAACACAAAACTACAGTAGAGAGATTTACTCCAAAATTCAGGTGGAAAGACACTCCCTGTGTTACTCCATATGAGAGGACCTTTTTCTCAACTACATAGTACCTGGAAAAATAAAAAAGGACTTTTGAATACAATATTAACATTCTTACCAGTTAGCTCTTTAAAGGTAAGCTCTAATTTAACTTGTTCTGGAGTTGATCCTCCTATAAATTCAGTTTTAAATTCCATGTCTGTAAATTCAAGATGAAGAATCTCCTTCTGAAGTGATTTCTTAAACCATGGTCCTCTTTCCTGATCTGACCGTAGATCAGGTATTGGGAAGCGAACAGAGAGATTTAATGCTGGGGCAGTGACATGAACTGAAACTCTACAGTTTGCAGGAGTATGTGAATCATCCAGAAAAACTTCAGTAAATGCTTTATGCTAAAAAAAGCCAAACAACAAAAAACAAAATAGAAACAAAAGTGAATGAAAAAAATATCTAAATTAGAGAAAATAGCATTAAAGTGACTATGGGGAAAGCTTCTCATGATGTAATATCTAAACATGAAAAAGACTACTTACACGTCACAGAAAAAAGTACATTAACACCAACTGCTCTTGCTCTTAGGATATTCTTCTACTGTTGGTGCCATAAAGATTCTACTTAGAAGTCAAGTATTTGCAGAGATTAGCAATCTTTCAAAAAACAGCTGTTTTTACAATTTCTTTTTTCCGCTTAAATTAGATAGTGAGAGTATCAAACAATACTCAGCTGCAGCTAGAAAACACCATGTCTCCAACACTTTTTAAAAAATTGCTGTTGTTGAAAAAGTAGAAATTATTATCATGTATTTGTCCCTTTCAGGAAGGCATGCTGTCCAGTTCCTGCCACTTTCATGTCCTTCAACTCCTCCCTTTTTTGCTGATCATTGAAAAGAATCAAACTTGCAAGACAATTATATTTATAGAAATTATTAATGTCTTACAATTTTTTTAAAATAAGGATTCTCTTAAACAGTTTTGAGGGCTGATTTTTCTGTAATCAGTCAATGCAGCAAGAAAACTACATGTTGCTGTGCAGAAAATTGGTTAATTGCATTAATCACTCCTAAAGTATTTTAAGAAAAGTCTTCAAGTTTAATGCTATTGTGACAACCCAAACCAAGACAAATAAGCTTCAACTTCTTCCTGTTGGTCCCAAATCACTAAAATGCAATGCACGTGCTCCCCATTCTCTCTGTCACCTACCCCAAAAACAGGTAATGCACAGCAGAGGCAACTGGGCTGATTGACAACTAAAGATTTCAACATAAAAGTGAAATTGTTAGCAACAGTTTGTATCAGCTGCCAGGGAGCATGACAGGATAGATTAGGGATGAGAAGTCAGTCAAAATTCCTCTTTTTTGCCCAGTTCTCCTTCCTTCAAGAAGCTGAGAACTTAAGCAGTTTGTGAAGCATCTACCACTGTCTTTAGGTCTGTTATCAAACACTGAATGTAAAATGAGACTGTCAGATGGCTACTGCTCTGTGTCAGAAGCTGGGAAAAACCCAAACAAACCCCAGTCAACTGACCAAACAAAAAAGTCTCTCACACTAAAAAAAAAAAAAAAACCCCAAAAAAAACCCCCAAACCTCAGCCACCACAAACAAATCAGAACTAGAAATCTCAGGCTTATTGTCACCCTATCTTCCCCCTGCAAAAAAACCCAGCAAGTTTATTAATCAATTTCACTTTAAACTTACCAGACTTATGTGCTTATTGTAAGAAGCATACATGTGAGATGCCATCATTTCCACGGTAGTTAGTTTCTGGGGTTGAAGTAAGGAATTTAATCTGTCTACAATACTAATATCCAGCTCACAAAACACTGGACTTAACTTTATTTGTAACTCTGCTTTCTGTGGAACACAACTGAGTCTCCCTTGACTACCCTGAAAAGAAAGAGAAAAAACACTAAAATCTTCAACACAACACACTGAAACAAATTATAGTAAGCAGGAGTTAAGAACTCCCTGTTTTACCATCAGTTTTTTATTCAAATGAATCAAATTAGACAAAGGTTATTATACAGAAACTTGGTCTTTTAATCTCCCATCTTACCTGAGGTCCTCTATTATCTAAATGCTTATAATGCAGCTGAAGGCATGGCATAGAATGAGAATCATTTCTTTCTTCAGAATGAAATGTCAGCAGCTTCAGGAAAAAAAAAAAGTTTAAAATACTTAATAAACAAGAAGGAAAGAGTTGCCACAGGAAAATATATTTATGACATTTTAATTAGAACAGACAGGTAACCCCACACTGAAGTCAGAGAACACAGCCCCAGCTCAACTGTTTACTCAATCCACATATTCAGCTGCCTTATTGGACGTCTCTGGCCACTAAAAGAGCTGGAAGAGTAATCACCACCCCAAGAAACCTTTGCATTGCTCAACTCCATTGGCCGGTTTTTGGAAAACATTTACTCTAATGCCCAAACTGTGTTAAGTAGATTTAAAAGAGAAGTAACTAAAGAAATTTGGCTCCTTGGTGCTGTTCCTATCAGGTATGACAGAAGTTGGGTTCACTATTTCAGCTCAGAACTAAAATTTAAATTTTATTTAAAACTGTAACATATTTTAAAAACTGAAAAATACTAAGAAACATTTAAATTACAACTATTTTAAAACCTAGCATTCTCAGTTATACAATTAACATTTCTTTTTTATGGAACTCCCTTTACTTTTTACATACCTCTGTATAGTGAGGCTGCATGGAATGAGAGTCAGTAGAAAAAAGGCATTCAAGGAACTCCATATTTCCAATGGATAAGTCAGTACTAAAACTTCGAGAGGCAGTCCTTTGTCTTTGCTCATAAGACACTTTGATGCCAGTACCTATAAACCTGAATTATTAAAATTATGAGTTATTGAAAGTAGCATAAAACAATAACAATGATCAAAAGTCAAGATAATAATATGACAAAAAGGATCACTACAATCCTTTTAATATCATTAAAAGCACCATGATTTCTCCAACTTATGAAAATATCTAATTATAAGAGATTCAGCAACAAAGACAATGGAGCTCATGTTACACATTCAACAATGGTCAGCATGGAGAAATTTGTAAAGAACATTTTAAAAACCTAACTTGAGGTGCAATTCACATAAAACTAACATCCTGAGATAGACAATGGAAAGGTCAAATGCCTCAAAAAGTTTAAATTACATACATAAAATAAGAAAAGATATATACCCTTAAATATTTTACTTCATACATTGTACTGGGATGGTAAAAACTTCTGCAAAAAAAGACTGTTGCCTGACTTTATTATCTTGTTCACACTTAGGCTTTATCCCTGCTGATATAGTGTTTTGCACTAAGTAAAGCCCTAAGTTCCTTCAAGCAGTAATCACTATACTGGAATAAAAATAGTACTGTAAAACACAGGTATTTCTAAAGAAGTAATTTACTTAATGATCCTTGACTGTCTTGACTTGTAGAAACCGTACCTAATTTAATTCATCTATTAAAAAGCTAGGTGATTTTAATGCTTATTCTCTTTTCTTCTTCTGTTTTAATTTTTAAAAAAAGTCTTGGACAACAGATGTCAAAATTCAAGACTATTTTGAAATTAATAAAGAAGTATAATGCAATTCAAATATTAAGTGACAACTCCTATGAAAATAAACTTTATTCAAATTCACTTAAAATATATTTTTGTTAATTATATTTATTAATAAGCAAAGTTATACCTAAGGTGATCATGAGAACAAGCTTCTGCAAATACTTCTCGGAAGGACAGAAAATCTTCTGTTGAAAACTTAACTGGCTCAATCTTTTCTATTCGGGCAAAGAAATCCCGAGCCATTGGTGTCAATGGGTTAAGGTTCAGTGAACTTTCAGGTGGGGGTAAAGGGTCAATATGAAGTACAGACACTGAGAAAGTTCCAACTGCCAGTCTAAAAAGTAGCTCAGGTCTGGATTCATCCACAGAAACAGATCTGGATGGAATAGCTGAAATACAAAATTAAGTTCACGTAATTTTTCAGCAATAACACATTTAAAAAATCATCTTACTTTTGATTTTCATTTCTTTTTACCAAGTTGCTGCACAACAATTCATTTTCATAATTATCTAGGGAGAATTATCTACCTGTTGTTACTTACATGTCCTTCTTAAGGAAGTCTGGTGAACCATATTGGCTGTTAGCGAAGTACCTCTTGGAGGTTGTAATTCTTGTTTGTTACGATCAAGAAAATCACCCCAAGTTGGTTGCAGCTAAAAAAAAAATATATGACCTTAAATTTGCAAAGAGTTGTTAGATACCAGATCAAACATAAATAATAAGGTAAATGAACAAAAAACTCCAACATGCATAAACAATCAACAGCATGCCATTTCATGGAAAATTAGTGCTCAACTTATCAATGTAGCTATGCTTTACTTTGGGGTAGACTTTTTAACTCCGTGAGCATCTACACCCACATATTTTTAAAGCTAAAGTTGCACTCCTCATGAGCATATATTGTCTTGTTCCTGTGTAAAAAGTACAACCATTCTTCAGAGTTTTCATTAAGGAAAACATTAGGTACAAAACAGATTTGGGAAAAATGGTGATAACTGCATAGTTTTTATGCTGTTTGAGGAAAAATGTAATACAAAATTTTGTGCTTTTTACTGTCATTGCATATATAGTTATATTACAAGAAAAGCAGGCGGCAAACATGCAGTAATTAAAAAGAAGATAAATCATAATGCATCCTATATAAGTTTCAAGGCATTTGAAAACACATTCCCTAGCTTAGTAGCCAAATAAATGAGAATAATTCCAACACCACTTCCATAGCCGAAAAGGAACACTCTCAGCTCTAAACTTTTCATTCCTTCTAAACTTTTGCGACAGTTTCTGACATTGTAAAGAATGCAGCAGTTATGCAACAGTTTCAGACAAAAGTGTTAATTTCTAGAAGATTTCAAATGCAGTTAATACAATACCACTGTAGTGCTCAGTGGAGATCCTGCTGGTGTAGTTGTGTATGTACTGGTTAAAGACAAGTCTAGATCCATGGTTGGAGGGTCTCCAAGAGGTGGAAGAGAGGAAAGGCTGTGAGACATGTCCATTTCAGCCATTGAGAAGAAAACTTCTTCCTCTAATAACAACCACAGAGAGTAAAGAGTTTTATTCCAATTAAAAATGTAGCTTTACTTCTATCAGAAATTTATTCATAAGTCAAGAAATCTAACTGCTAGACAGAATAACCAGCTAAATATAAAATTTACAGGAGTTCCAAGTTTTCCTGACATGAGACTAGTAGTGTCTACGGAGAGAGATTTAAATAAAAATAAAAATCAAAAGGAAAAAACCTCATGAATATGAAAACCATTAAATATTTTATTTTCACATTCAAGTTGGCATAATTTTTATAAATTCATACTCTCCTTTTGACAAGTTGAAGTTCATACTTTCACATTAAAAATAATCAGCAAAAAAGTATTCACATAAAAATATCAGATAAACACAACTATTATTCTAGATGTAATTTCCTCAACCACGCATTTGAAAAGATGTCACACTGTATGTGTTTTTAGCATGTTGCACATTAACATAAACTGAACAGTTTCAATGAAATACTGAAACTAGTCTAGCCTGATACCCAAACTAATTGTTAATTTTTTACTGAACTTTACAATTTTATATATATATATACATTTTATATAATGGCATATAACTACTTTATGTCAAAGTTATTTTAATACAGAAGTTGGTAAGATTAAAAGATGAACAATCAATTTAAACAATCTTAATAACAGGCTATTTGCTATGTTGCATCATCTTTTATACTTGCCACGACTAGAAGGTGTTCGGGCACTCTCTGTCTCATAGAAGCTTTGTTCAGATGATGCTCCTGCAGATAAAGACTCTTTCCTTAAATAACGTTTCAACTCCATCTGAATCCGATACTCATCTTCCTGCTGCATTGGCCGGTTCTTCCTATCTTTATTTGACAATTCTATCCTGCTTAGACTCTCTGGATTCAAAAAAAGGACAGAAATCCTACTGTAATTTCCTTAGCAACAGCCCTAACAAAATTAAAAAATTAATCTGAAAATTATTTGTTGTCGTATATATATGCATCTGTATTTACATATATGTCTGTTATATATCAGATGTGTATATGTGTGAATTTTGTTGGTTTGAAGGTTTTACTTGCTCAGAACAGATTACTCTCTCCCTAGCATTTGTCATCTTCAAGTCTGATGAAAATATTTCAAGGTTATATATGCAGTGTGTTGGCATATAATATGCATACATTTCTCAGTCAGCTTTAGGCATTAAGGCCACAATCTCTTAGAGGTTTTACTATTAAAGAATTATTAAAATTTCAGGTTTGAAGATGACACACTTGGCAAACTGTATGTAATGCTTCTCCAGTTGTCCAAAAACAATGAACACATCCAGTACAAGTATATCAGTATTAGAAGCACCTATTATCTACCCTAACAAGTGTTGTTACATAGGACAGATGAGGGGAACAAACCAAAACACTCTCATACTTCTACTGCAGTAGTTGAAACACTGCTTTTAATTCTTCACAAATACAAATAAAAACTCAATTACTGTCTGTTCTACATTTTCGGTGCCTTTCACCAAAACAGAGGACCGAGGAGCTAAGCTCCTCTTGTGAAATAGAAGCTACAAGAATCAGAATTGGTTTGGTCTCCTGATTTTCTCCACCTAGAATTTCCTTATCTTTTATACTATTATACAGTCATGTGTCAAGCCTTATTTGTTGGGGTATTTTTTCATTACTAGATGCACAATTTGCAACTGAAGACAATATATTGATCATAGTCCTAACTCACAGCAGCTACAAAACATTTTACTAATATTAGATAAAAACTCATAAAAATGTACCACCACAGGTTTTTTTCAACTGAGGAAACTTTTTTACCTCGCAAATTTTATTTTTTTGTTTCTTGTAATACCTATTTAACTTTTTAACTTTTACAGAACGTTCACTTGCCTGGTCCAGCAATAGCTGCTACCATGTCCAACAGAAGATGAACCTGCCTTGGTGACAGCAACAGATGTACAGAGTCTATTTGTCCATCTATATCCAACTAAAAAGTAAAAGAAAGAACACTGTCAAGAACATTACAGGAATTTTTCTTTACACAATTTGAATCAATTATTTTGATAATAGATTTTTATGCTGGAAAGAACAGAGTCTTTCCAGCAGTATCTTCATCTTCTACACAACAACTAGAAATTTAATTTTGTGCTTCTTCCAACCTATAGCTTGGCAGGATAAATGCAGATGTGTCAATATTGCTTAAAATAACTACACAATCTCATGACAGAAAAAATCAAGAATTTCATTTATCTGCTAATTGTTGTTTTTTCTTTGATAATTCCCAAAGTAATCACCAACACAAAGTTAATTTTATTCACTAATTATATAAGATATTCAAATCAGCATCTTCTGAAATAGACCTTAAAACTATAAAGGTCTTCTGTTTAGTATACAGATGAATAAATTCACATAATTTCTTCTTGAAGAGTGGCATGTTTATAAAAGCCAAATTGGTTTGAGATGGTACACAACAAAGAAAGCCATTTAGCTGTTGAGAGCAGATCAAACTTAAATTATCTTAAGGACTTATACAGGTTTATTTTTCAATTCAGAACCCTGTACTCCCAGACATCAGTCCATTCATGATTATTATTCATTGTATTGGGTGTAGGTGGCAAGGTGTTGGCAGCAAGGCATTGCTGCAGGGCCAAGAGGTCAGGGTCTGCTGCTGCTATGAGCTGATTTGCTCATAAAGACCTAAAGGGAAATATTTATCTAAGCGGGGAAAATAAATGATCATTTAGTTTTGCATGCTGCTTGCTACCATTTTTACATCTTTTGGAAAGAGTTGTAAGAAAATGAAGTTACTGAAATTGGTGTACCTGACATGCAGTTATACAGTGTACTTCATAGTTTACATGCTTGAAAGATCTATTGTAAAACAATTCAGTTTCCAGAAAAAAAAGAAGAAAAAAGATAGACTAAGCAATATTACAATACACTGTATCTATGTTCCATTCAATCAGCATGAGCCCTTCCTGGTAAATCAAAACCCATGTCTTTCTTCAATTTTGTCATGTAGTATTACATCCATTCACTATTTCAGCCATTGCTGTTATTTAACCTAACAAGAGCATTTTACCTGTACTCAAGGTCAACTTGCAGAGATCACTGCACTGCATTCTACTATATTGAACATCTATAAAACAAAAATTACTCTCAACTCTGCCCTTGACATTTTTCTTCCAGCTGTGTTAAAATACATCTAATGATACAAAAGTGGAAAATTTTCAGCAACATGTGGATATCAGTAAATTTAAGGCTGTTAATTGCATTCACTATTTATACTTTTGAAATTGGTAGTATTTTTCTATTTCACACCAAGGAACATGTTATTTTACATTTCAAGGACTCTTCTCAACTGAATAAACAAGAACAGTTAAAGATTGACTAGAAATTACTGGACATAAAAATCCCTTCTCTGCTGCAGTAGAAACTTTCTATAAAATATGGCACACTATACAAAACAGGTCAACGGCTAAATTAAAAACTGGAGACAAGGGGAATATATTACAAAACTTTACTTACATACTCACTTTTTTAGAAAAAAATAGGGGTTTATTTTCAACTGCTTTTCTTCCTGTATTTTTATGTAAAAGTCAAATATCCATTTTACTAGTAGCACTTAAATATGGCATTATTATTTGATTTAATATAGATTTTAATATAAAAATTTAGAAGTAGAAATGTTTGTGTGTGTTTTATAATGCTGCAATGCTGCAGTCTAATCCTTTACAGTTTACTTGTAATTACTGTAGTAAATTACACCCTTCTAAAACCGAAGTGATTTTAATCAACCACCAGTTAAACATTCCACACATATGTAGGCAAATCAGTTATAGTGCTACAAGAAAAAAAGAATAAATGAATAGCATCAGGAGTTTTATGTAAACAAAATAACTTTCTTGGAAGTAACTCCAATATATAAATTCACAGAATAGAATCAGTGAATCATTAAGGTTGAAAAAGACTTCCAAGATCATCAAGAGCAACCTTCATCTGAATACCAGCATGCCCACTAAACCATACCGAAATGCCACATCTACCTCATTTTTTGAACACTTAAATTCAGTCTCTAAAATACAGAAATTCTTATTTACCAGATTTCAGTGTGCCACTGACTCTTCTGGCTACCATTAAGATGTCTTTTTAGACAAATTTATTTGTTCAGAATGTAAAGAATCTACATAAAAACTAAGGTGATTCTGTTCCCTTGAGAATATTACACCTTTTGCATAAATACTAGAAAAAAAAGTTCTACAAAACTACTCATTTAGTTAAAGACCAGGAAAGCATGACTAACCTTAGCTCCAGGAAGTACTTCATTTTGCTTTAATGTTAGGCTCAACTCCATTCTACCAATCAGCTTACAGATCTGTACAGGGTCAGAAGGAGTAATTTCTGGCAAGTTTCTTGTTAATTGTGGATGTGGCTCATAAATGATTTTTGGATTCCAGCTAGGTGAAAGCTTTGGTTCAGTCGCCTTAAAAAGTTACAGATAAAGGAATAAGAATGTGTCCCATTTCTTAAGAAAAAACCCCAAACCACAAGCATTTCAAATAAGTCTAATGCACAAATAATCATTTTATGAACTATAAATTTGATAATGGCATTAAAAACATGTATTGATAACTGTGGAAAAAAACAAGGAACACAGAACATGAAGCATTAGGCCTTTGAAAAAAGAAGAGCAAGTTTCCACAGAACAGTGAATTGCAGGGTTCTTAAATTTCTAATTCTTAAAGCTGCAACCAGATTCCAGTACAATACCTCCTAAATTTTATTTAGTCCTAAAGTCTCCATTTCCCTTCCCCTTCTCAAAATCAACAGGAACTGTTTATAAAACATACCGAACACAGATTCAAGTACAAGTTCAACTCCTGTATCCTTCAGAATTAATCTAACATGTTAGCGTAACAATATATTCTTTTGTCAATTTACATCCTTATATAATGTATTTATTTTTACCAGCTGTGTAGCTGAACACACAGGGGAGGACTTTGCCGATGCAGGAAACTCATCCCAGAAGAAAGAGACACCTGAGAGCTGCAGTAATTTGTGAGCAAAAGCTGTGGGCTGATGTACATTAATTCCAGAGCACTCATCTGCCGTTTCATCACAGTACATAGTTCTGGGAGGCAAAAGAAAGGAAATAAAGACAGTGGGTGCATGCAAATTGTTACTTCTACTGGGCCTTTTAGCCTTTAAGTTTGTACATGGTCTCTCTCTTCATGCTATTTACAGTGCTGCTCACTGTCATGAAAGGAAAACCCACCACTTTCTAGGAATGGGTGGAAATCTTAACTTTTCTACAGGACACCACAGGAAAACCAGGACATGCTTCCAGTGTCAACATAACCCAGACAACCTGAAGCTTATAAAAGTTTAAAACCAAGTATATTTCATTAGCAATTCTCAGTAAGCATCAGTTTTATTTTATACTGATCCCAATACTTTGCAAGAAAGTATGATTACACTCTCCCATAGGTTGAATATAATCGACATTAAGAACATGTACAGTATTCAGATTCA
Organism: Origma solitaria; assembly: GCA_013397895.1. Lineage (NCBI taxonomy): Eukaryota > Metazoa > Chordata > Aves > Passeriformes > Acanthizidae > Origma > Origma solitaria. Next base: position 1,466,600 of record VZRL01006316.1, on the reverse strand, counting down.
AAGTCATAACAGAATTCACATGGGCTCTTTCGAAAGCTCACATAGGACCTAAAATCTTTCAGGGATTTTGGGCTTTTCTTCAGGACTGTACCTTTTTTTCTAAAAAGATTTAAAGTGTCTTATTTGAAAGGGTCAGTTCACTTTTCTAAGTTGCAGAGATGGCCTGATTAGCCAACAATATACACAAGGCATTGAATGCCTGAGAAATGTTATTCATTAACTATAGAAGCTGATGAAAACATATAATGGGAAAAAAACAGAACTCTTCTAATTTGATGGTTAAATAACTTTAGCATAAATATGCTAACTGGAATCAGAGTGAGGAAAATGCTCAGTGGCATTATAAAAGAGGTGCTCAAGAGCTTGTGTCTAACTGTATACTAAGAACATGTGTGCATGAGTAAAATGTATTTTAGAAGAAATGGCAAAAAGTGCCTTAGCAAAAAAACCCCACAGATTAAAAAAAAAAAAAAATTACCTTTCAACTCTGATTTCAAGTGCAGTTCCACTTTTAGAGTTTTCCGGCACATGTTCTATTCGCAACACAGTGTCTAAAAAGGTAACTTTCACTCTTCTTAAAACTTAAAAGAGAGAACAAAAAAATACAGTGTAGGCAATTATGTCACATTACTGAACAATTACTTTTGTAACCATACTACATGGTCTTTCATTTTAAGTTCTCAATATTTATTTCAGTGGAAATAGTCAATTGAGTTTAACAACGTAACAAGACTTCAAGAGACAATATAAACTCCTATTAAATGACCAACAGGCACATCCGCAGCATACAACTGGTCTTTAAGGTTCAGATATTTGAGCAAGCGACAGCTCAATCTAAGTTTTTCTGTAGTTCCGTGTGGATGATCCTCAAAGAAAGTAATACCTTCATTGTGCACCATGTATGAACTATCAAACATTGCTGCAGCAGCATGCTGCCTGAGTAATTCCATCTCTACAACATTTCCCTTAGCTCAGACATGTCAGCACTAGGTTCTCTACTACATAATGTGGTCGTAAGCCCTTAGTTTCTTCCACTTAGAAAAATCGCCTCGCACAAAAACAGTTTCTGAAGTACTTCGATCAACATGGTGTGATTATGGAGATGGATACATCATAATAGGTCAGCTTGGCATAAAAACAGCTGAAAAAACATTCTCCATTTCTCCTTCAACAGCATCACTATTAGCTATTGACGAATTACAGTGCCATCTCCTAAACTAAGACATGTCATCGTCAACCTCTCAGGCACAGATTTAGCTGGACTTATTCTGGTGAAAACAAACATCAACTTGCCCTGAAACAGAGTTCAATCTGTCCACTGAGGAAGTATACAAATGTTTTAGTAAGTAAATGGGGCTTTTTTCCCCACTTCAAAAGCAAGATGAATTGTCCTGCCTTCCTCTTTAAATTTTTACAAGCAATGCTAACAAATGAAAATTTGTCAGACAAGTTACAGCAGTTGAGATGCCATTTTGTAAAACTGAGACACAACATAAACCAATTTAATCTCAGATTTTAATTCAGATCTCAATAACTGATTCATACCTGTTTCTATTGTTTCTGCAAACTTCTCAAGTCCTTCAAAAGGCTGGGACCCTTCTCCTTGTTCATCTGTCAATTTTTGGCTAAGACACTCTTTTGCAAGCTGCATACTACTGGTCATAAAACTTGACCAATACATAGGCTCAGAACCAGATGCTGTGGAGTAAAGTAAGTCCGAATAAATTTAACTATGAACATTAGGAAACTATAAAGACAAAACAGAGCAATACATTTGACACACCCAGAAAAGAGTTTCAACAGCTTAGTAAGAAGTCATACTTACATTTAGTTACAATCTCTCACTTTAGATTTTCCTACTTCAAAATTAATTTAATCTTAGACTGCATTGGTAAGATTCTGGTATTTAAATACTCAGTTGTTGGAGGTTGGGGGGGAGGAGTGGAATTTTTACCATTCTGTTGCCAGGTAACTAACGATCGGTACTTAGGGGCATTTACTCTCACAAAAGAGACAAAGACTTTCTGGCTGGGCGGAGACAGGAACAAGAGATTTGGGAACTGATAAGCTCACTCCTCGCCGGGATTCGGGGGAGAGAGGAGTGGGAAAAACGGCGATCTGCTTTTTTTTGGCTGCGACTGCAGGAAAGAGAAGCCCAGCTCTGCCCTAGCTTTTCTCTACCTGGTGAGTGAGTTTCTCGGGGCACGGGACTCCAATCCTCTCTTCCCCTCCCGGAGGGTGCATCTCCCAGCTGCGCTGCAGTGGAACGGGACCCCCGCCTGCTGCTGCCGCCCGGCGCCCTGCCTGCCACCACCCNGCTGCGCCCTGTCCATCTGCGCTCCACCTTGCTCCAGCCCGCCTGCCATCACGCATGGCACAGATCCAACCTCGCGCCACAGCGCCACCTGCAGCTCCCCGGGAGTCATCGCACCTGCCCTGCTGGGCTGGGAGCCCAACAGCGCCCCTGCTGGCCGTGACCGTGACTGCACCAAACGGGAAAGTGCCTGGTAGCCCAGGGACATTTGCCACTGAGGTTTTTTTTTTGTTTTGTTTGCCTTTTTTTACTTTGTTCACTGTTCTTTTTTGTTACTGATTGTTTATCTCATTATAGATATTAGTAAAAAACTCTTATTCCTTTTCCCATACCTTTGCCTGAGAGCCCTTGATTCTAAAGTTATAATAATTCGGAGGGAAGGGGGTTCACATTCTCTGTTCTAAGGAAGGTTCCCACCTTCCTTAGCAGACACCTGTCTATCAAACTAAGACATCAGTATAAACCAGATGAAATCAGGTAATCAACAATTTTCAGCTGTGGTTTAAGTAATTTAAGCAATTAAATAATTTCTGGAGTTCTTTTACTATATTGGTATGCTTTTCCAGGCATAATTGGCAAAATTAAATAAATCCTATTTTTAAGAATTATTTCAAGGTTTCTTACTCCTCTTGAAACATATCCTACATGGAGAAACACTAAGGAAGGTTTAAGTTGTTATCTTAGCATATTAAACATGCTTTAAATGCCTAACACAAACCTGACATAGTAAGTAAAACATAATAAAATCCAAGAGCACAGCAGGTATTAAGCTGAACAAGTTTTTCATCAGCCAGACTAACTTAATTGACAGTGCATTCCTATCTGCTAACACCAAGGCCATTGTGAGCAAATACTATAAAACTATGGATTAGAAAAGTTAATCAAATTCATCTGTCACACTCTAGTATAGGCAGACAAAAATAAAACTATCACAAATACAAATGTGTTAAACAGGCAAAACATTTCAGTTAAGCATTCAGGTCTGGAAGCATCTGCGTGGCTATAGATGTGTGATAAAGCCAGTACCATGGGGCTTTTTCTACACTATTTGTTCTATTATAAAGCACTGTGCATCAAAGAGAACTAATCAGATGGAAGTGAAGAAATAAAAGTTTCCTCCTAATACTATTATTCCTTCAAAGCAACAATCTTAGATCAGAAAGTAAGACAGCTCAAAACTTAATTCCAGTTAAACAACTAAGGATGAAATGTAGAGTACATCTAAGCAAACAGGTGATTTAAGGTAACTTGCAAAAGATGAGAAACAGGTTTCATGCATTTTTTTCTTCTTTATGATATGTTTAACAAAATGTTTTCTTCAGTCTTCGCTACATGAAGGAAACCAAACTAAAATCCTTCAGATATTCAAACAATTTTCACAACTAAAAATGCATTAGGTATTCTACAAAATTTATGGAAGTTTGATAACCAGTAAAAATTTATCACCAGGACAATCTAAATTAGATCAATAACAGATATCTGGATACAGACCAGCTGGAAGAACTCAGCCAACCTTCTCAGCATTATAATCAAAGGTAGTAGGTATTTAGAGTACTTAAAAATCATTATTTCAGATTGTGACAGCAATTAAATTGCATTTGTTGTTCTCCAAATATACAAGAAGATGCATCTTTTAGCCTAAAGAAAGCCAGAACTTCCCATAACCCCCCACTCCTGGTCTTATACTATGGTGTTGTCCTGCTGCCACCCAACAGCCAGCTACCAACACTGCCCCACAGCACTGCACTAACAACACCCAAAAACACGAGCTGACAAAAACTCCTTCCCGCACTTCCACGTCTATAGGTCTGAAACAGCTTGGAAGACAAACAATAGGAACATTATAAGCATTTTAAGTTATTTAACAGAGCAACAACTAATTGCATTGACAACCAACTGATGAACACCTCACAGCTTTTTTTATTAATTCTCAACCAATAATGTAGGTAAACTAAAAGACATTTTAAATAAGGCTAAGAATTTACTAAAGCAAGGGTAGACTTTTCACTCTGAAAAACTCTAAGAATCTCCTTTTCGAAAATCAAAAAAATAAGCCTACCAAGCCTTGGTCTTGGCCTGAAGACCATCTCTAATCCTTTTACTTCTAATGCACAGTTATCCTGCAGCAATGACCCCCATGGAACAGATAAAGAAATTGATTGGATAAATCCATCTGTGACTTCCAGAGGTGCATCAGCAGACTCCAGGATCTCATTAAGACACTAGAAGAAAATAAAAGAAAATAAAAAATCATAGTTTTTTTTAAATCACATTGATAATTTTGCATCTAACAAATAAAACACTTTGAGGCTACTAGAAAAGTAATTGCACTCAGACCAAAAAAACGGACACTTTCAAATATTTCAATTCTACTGCAATTTCACATTACCTACCTTTCAGAATAACACAGATTGCTCTGTAGTGGCTGTGTAATTTGTATTTTTGCACTATACAAAAAAAAAAAGTCTGCTAACTTACTCTTATAAATACTACAGTACTAGCAAAAGTTAACCTGTTCTTTTTTAGGCAGTACTTGAAGAAAACTGAAAACAGTCTGACAGTAAAAGCACAAAAAGTACCTAGTTTCTGTGATAAGAGTATTTCATAGCATGTAATTTCAATATAATGTTCACTTCTGATTTCTCTGTGACACTGGAATGAGGGACCCAAACAATCATCTCTTGCTCAGTAACATACTTGCCATTTCTAAACTGTCTTTCCAGTTGCATTATAAACAATGTTACCATCAAGTTGCCCAAAGTATCATGCCATCTCTAACCTAGTAATTTAGGATTTTTAAGTTTTCCACAATCCTCAGAAAATACTCCCTTGTTGCTCTACATAGGTTTCATTACATCCATGCAGATGAAACACATTCTTTGCATTTATGCTAAAAAAGTGAGTTCCTGCCTGTGCTTTAATTTAAAAATGTAGTTAAAACTTAAGTTCTTAGGCAAGAAGTACCTAGGCTGCTTTAATAAAAGAAAACCCAATCTTACTCACATACCAAATTCAGTGAGTGCAACTTCCCAATATAAACAAGACCCTATTAAAGACTGTGGTTGGAATAATAGAACATAATCTTCAACTGGCAAGAAAAAGTGTGGTTTTGACCTTCCTGTGTTGAACAAGGCCACTGATTTTACCTGAGAAAATGCATAAATTCAACATCATAATTTTTGAAAAAAATTAGGAATTAAAAGTTTAATTGTTTTTAAAATGTTGTTCCAATTATATAGAATAATTTTAAAATAAAGAAAGTTATCAGAAAATTACATTTTCTATTCTTATGTCTCCAGGTGCAACTTTCCCATCATATTAACTTGTTGCTTCCCTTATGCTCTTAATACCTTTGCTTTTAGAATTTTGTTTGCCTTGCATGTTCAGCTTTTCTAGTTTCTGTTCCAAAGTCCACTCAGGCAGCAGAAAAAAACATAAACTTTAAAGAAACAGAACCTGGACAGTCCTATCAGGAAATTATCTAGGAATCAAATAATCAACTAAATTTCAGGGCCATTAAAATTATATTTAAAAAAACATATAAAAGCTCAAACACATTTAAGCTTATATTTAAGAATTACACATGTGGCAATGGGTATAAGGTAAGGCAAAAAAGAATATTAGAGATTAAAACTGTATTTTAAAATACCACAAGTTCATTTAAATTACTTGAACAAATTTACAAAGTTATTTGCTACAGCAGGAAGTAAGCTAGCTACCATATTTTTATCAAATCTGACTCAGATGTCTTCTTGCTACCCATGTGCATGGTGATAAAAAATAAGTGTATTTTAGAACACTATTTATTATTTTAAAATAGAAATTTACTATCTAAAAGCAAAGAAATTGAAGTACTCTTGAGCTAAATTGCTCCATGAACAGGCCAGCTGTTCCTAGAAGGAAGTAATTAGAGCATTCCAAGTGAAATTTTAAAACTGAAGCACAGCCTTCACATCACGACTTGTTTCCACATTACCAACCAACAGTCCACAAAAGTACTATTTAATGTATACTAAAATTCAACCACAAACATCACGCCTTACATTCTGATTCTTCTAAACAGCCCAAGTCCCAAAAGGCAAAGGCTTTACATCAACAGCTCCAGGAATACCAACATACCTCTACAGTCTATAAACACATACGATGTTGGCTAAAGTATCTACAGTGCTGAGATGAACAGAAGTATCCACATAAATGGATACCATGTAAAAACACAGTCATCCCTGTGATTCACTGCGAACGAGGTTACCATGACTAGGGGGAAACAAGAGCTGTAGTACTTCCGCGACATCTGCTTTTGCAATCTGTCATACATGAGAGTCACGTGCAGAGAACCTCAAACATGTCATTGTTTACAAGTGGAACAGAAAAATGCTGATCCACAAATGGGGAAGATCACCTAAGTATTACAGTATATTCATTTAATCACTGGGTATACGTTATGAACACTTCATTTAGTACTGGCCCGTAACTGCTTTGTTACAAAGTATTTACATTTTAAATAATATCCCTTTGACTCGCAAAGAGTGCTCGATACCCACTAGAGGGCATAACAATTCAATTAAAGCGAGGCAGCCTCACTGCAAACCTGCCGCGGAAAACAAGCTGCAGACACAGCCAGAAAAGAAAAGAAGGAAACAAACAAGCAAACAACAAGAAAAGTCCACACTTAAACACTGGTAACATTGAGCATTTCTGCAAACGTCAGTGCCCTACCACTTTCAAACGTATTTTCATGCGAACAACTGGAAAAGCATTACTTGAAAACATCATATATTCACAAGTATTTTAAAATGTACCCAGCGTGGCCTAATACCAGTACATAGTCCAGTAAAAATGTGCTTTGGAAAACATTAAAGCAAAGGACCTAGCTCATAATCTATGCTACCCTGGAAGTCAGTGACTGATTCACTACAATGCTTAAAGCTCCTCATGACAGACACCTGACTGACAGGTAGAATTCAGTAACAGTGGCAATTAAATCAAAACCCTTTACAAAATACTACACAGTAATCCAAAGGTCTGTCTCTACAGTAGGCTAGAAGTATACATACCTGTGTATAGACACAAACATATAAAAAAACATAGATGCCAGGACTGGAAAGACAAAAGCCTCAGCTTTTTCAAAGAGTGACTCCAGCTAACTCCAGCTAAAATCAGCTTTCTAATTGTCAGCAAGTACTTTCACAACTACAAGACTAGGGGACAACCTTTAGAGATCTATAGACTAAGCTCAGCATAACACTATCATTAAGAACCAAGATGTCTCCAAGACGAAGACAAAGCATAGATACCACAGGGATTACTTTGTTTTCACCATCTCTAGTAGTCAGTAAACATACTCCTCAGTAACTACAGCAATTTCTAGTAGTTTGGGCTACACTAGTTCATTCTCCCTGAAGTAGCAGCAGCTATTGCCTTCTTTCAGTTTTTGTTTCCTTTCTCATAATTAAAAATTATGCAATCGATGTGTGGCTAGAAAAACATATCTGCAATAAATGCCCAGATTGTTTTTTTCCTTAAGTGCTAGCACATCAGACAACAGTTCCCTGGATTAAATGCTTATTCTGGCTATAACTTTTTACATAAAGGAGGCTGGGTATTGAAAACAAAGTGGGTGGCAGCCGGGGGCAGAGAATCAGCTGGTCCCTCAGTCGCAGCAGGAGCCGAGGGGGTTGAAACGCCAGCATCTCTTACCCACTTATCCAGAGGAACCTGCGTCAAGGAGCCGGTGCCCTGGTAGAGATCCAGGCTGAGCTGTTCCAGGCTGAGCTTCTCCTGCAAGAAGTGGCCCAGGTACCTCTGCAGCAGGTACCTGCAGGCTCTCTTCTTGATGGACTCCGAGAAAGGCCACGGCATGGCGGCTGCACGCCAGGGGCCGCGAGGCCGGGCGGCGGGACGGGGCCCGGCGGCGGGCGGAGAGCGGAG
>VZRL01006316.1:1423338-1457811 GCA_013397895.1 Origma solitaria | reverse complement strand
GTCGAGCGGCGGGGCCTCGGCCGCCCGCCGGCGCTGGTGGGTGCGCTCCGGGGCGCGGCGGGAGTACGGTCCGTGGGAGCGGGAGGCTGCGCAGCTCGGTATCCAGCTCCCCTTTTGTCCTCAAGTTCTTCGGAATTCGTTTCTAGGTCCAAGGTGGGATTTGGCAGGAAGCGGAGTGAATGCCCCGCATGTTTCGGATCGGTGATTGGCAGCCCCCATTTCCCCCTGGCAGCACTGCTCCGTTACCAGGGCTCTCGGGGCAGCGTCCCAAGGGGCTTTCCCTGCTGCCTCAGGCAGGTTCCACGGGTGTCATCTGAGGCCTTCTGGCGACACTGGTACCCGCGGGGCCACTGCCGGAGCCGGGGTGATAACCTCGCTGGGGCTGTCCCGTTTTGGTACCAGTTGCTCACAAAGACCAGCAGCTTGTGTCTCTGAAATGTATCGGCAGTTGTGCGTAAAGGATGAATAGGAGCTTTATTCTTTAGTGACTGTAACAAACAGCTGCCGTTAATGCCTTAAGTCTCTGATAACCCATTTAGTTCACAGACTTTTCTAAGTCTTCCTTGAATTCACCATCAGTAGGTTTTTGTTTTCTGCAGCTGTTGATTTCAGTTTCTCCAGGCATGATTTGTCTTCCTCCTGTATTCTGGATCAGCGAAGGGTAGAATTAATGACTGCTGAATCATAACAGTCTTATACAAAAGAATGCGAGTTAACTCGCCTTAGAAAAACTAGCTTCAGTGATACTGATACTGCTTCTAAATGTTTGTGTAATCTTCTTCAGCACTTGTTCTGAATATTTTAGGTTTGAGTTCTCTAGACTGTCATTTCATGAGTTATGGAAGTCACTGAGTCTAATAGTTTCTGGTTGTTTTTTTTTGACAATGTTAAGTATGTCTGCTTAAAATATAACTTGTGTTTTATGGTGTTAATATATATTGAGTGTAGTAGTATAATAAATCTAAAATTAATGTTTCTACATGCAGAATGGAGACTGATTGCAATCCTATGGAGCTGCCCAATAACACAGGGTTTGAAGAGGATTCTGATTATAGAGACTTCGAAGGAACAGACGTGAAAGATATGAGACTAGAAGCTGAAGCTGTTGTAAATGATGTTTTGTTTGCTGTCAGCAACATGTTTGTGTCAAAAACTCTTCCCTGTGCAGAGGATGTGGCATATATCAATGTGGAAACTAGGGAAAGGAACAGATACTGTCTGGAGCTCACTGAAGCAGGACTCAGGGTAAACTAATTTGTTTATAATTTCATAAACTTCTTTGTTTTGAACAATAAATGTGTTAAAAAAGTGCCTAGAAAAACACTTCACTGACAACCATACATACTCCTCTTGTACTTTCATGAAAGCCTGATCTACATGTTTTCTTCTAGAAAAGGGAACTTTAACTAGTTACTTCCAACAAAGCAAGAAATTAAGTTAATGAAAAAACAGGAATTTATTTAAGACATAAAATGATGAAGATTGAATCAGCAATTTGTTACAGGGGTATCAGTCTGGGTTTTTCAGGTACCCAAAGAAGTCAATAATGCAGCATCTATACAATTCCTTTTTGCACCATTTGTAACGTTTGTGCAGACATGTAGATGTGAGACTTTTTTCCAAAGATCATAATGAAGTATTTTACTAATATTCGGAGTTTTGGACAAAAGGTATTTGAAATTTTCTTAAATACTGTATAACCAGTAAGCTCTGTAGTAGAAAGCAGAGATTGTGATTTAAATCCAGTATCTTTTGTTCTCTCGTTGCTGTACTATCCTGACTGGAAAAGTTAAATGTTGTGCTACATGTGCCAAGGTGATCATCACCACAGAAAGTTAACCACCAAATTCTTTGTTGCAGGTAGTAGCTTATGATTTTGATCAGACTGATGACAGACTGCAAACTCCATACCATGAAACTGTCTACTCCTTGTTGGACTCTCTCAGCCCTGCATATCGAGAAGTGTTTGGAAATGCATTGCTACAAAGGCTAGAAGCTTTGAAGAAAGAAAGTCAGTCATGATTTACCCAGATATAAGGAAGGTTTAGTGCCAGAAGGAATTCTTAGTATGAAGCACGGAGATCTTCCTTATAAACATCTTAAGCTTCATTTCTTGCATTAAAGCCTAACTCACGCTAGTACATTATTATATAACATTTATATGTTATAACAAGTATATTATATAACATTTTGCTACCATGGATTTGCATTTATCACTATGTTATTACAAGCCACTTTGATAAATAGCAAAAAAAATTCTTAATTTTACTTTTTGTTATAAATGAGCATGTAAGTTGCTTCATACAATGTTCAAAAACTTTAGTCTCTTTTCCAAGTCTTAGTATTCAAAGCTAAAAAAGTAGAGACTGAATGTTATAGATATAAATAGTAATTCTTTGTATGTGTGCTTACTGATAATTTTCATGCCTTCTTTTTAAAATAGAAGCTAACTACTTGCTCTACCCAGTTAATGAAAAAATAATTGGGAAAACTTCTGCAAGTAATTTCTGCTTGATTTGCTATACATAAATCTGAAAATTCTCAGCTTTGTAGCAAGAAAGATGGTTCTTCAACAGCTGAGCATTGCTCATATAGTGGCAGTATCCGAGTTGAAAGCAAGGCTCAGGATTAATTGATCTGTCCTTGTCTATGGCAGCCATTAAGTTCCAAATAATCCACGAGATTAACTGCTTATATATGAATGTATTGTCTGAACCGCAGATGATTAAGCACAGAATTAATGGGCTACACATTTCCTAAAAAAGATGTTATATATGCTATATATATATATGCTATACTGCAACTGTTTGAGAGGCTTGGAAGGCCTGTTTACTATTTTGAATGTGTGTTTACATGATGTACAGGATATACTCAAGAGTATTTTTGCTTCAGCCTTTACTTTCTATAATACAGTACTTTGGTACTCCCAGTTTTCACATTTTCTCCCTCAATTGTACAGTGTCCTCTCCTAATGAATACTCAAGTAAGCTCTGTAATGTTGATTGCATTGTATTGGTTTGAAACCAAAGGGTGTATGAAATCTGCTAAGACTAATACAAGCTGGAAGATATAACTTGTATTTTCTACTTAAAAACTGGTACAACTCTCTTTATAGATCTATTGTTCTGCTATGATTTTTCAAATATGTACTGAATGGTAGACTTTTTTAAAATTACAGTTGGGTAGAAGTGCGTGTACAGTTGAACTGATGTTCTGTGACATTCATACTTTTTGTATTCTTCTATTATTCTGTATTTGTGTATCTTTATTTAAACAATCCTGCCATTATTCTTCTATGCTTTTGTGACAAGTACATGCAGTAGCTTTTTTGGAGCCACATTTAGGGATATATTGGATCTCACAGATTCCAGTGACTTCAGCAGAGCTATGTTGACTTCTACCTGCAATGGGTTAGTCATACTGATCAGAGAAGCCTAGTAGAGCTTTTGTAATGGCTTTGGGTTAGCAATGTGCAACTATGACAAGGCAACTGTAATTAGTGCTTCTGTTTTTGAGAGCTTAATTTCATGGTTATTATCTTTTTGGGTTGAAACTTCTGAAACTAGTCCTCTGCCCTAGGGTATGCTTCCATGCTCCAAAAATTGTTCATAGGCTCTCTTTTGCACACAGGTCTGTGGCACGTGGTTAGTCCTCTGTGAGGAGAATGTACTTTAGCAAATTTATACTTGAATATTTTTCCTTGCAGCTGATTTACTTGTTCAATTTCAATGACTAAAGAATTAAATAAATATACTGGTGTGTTTTAGTTTTCTTGTGGGGGATGGAGCCAATGCAAAATGGAGAGTGAACAACTGAGGTCATCATGCCCTTAGAAAAATCTTAAATAGCTGTCAGGTATTTGGAAAATGCTGCAAACTTGTATCTGCTGAAACTGTCATGAGAAAACAAGGTATGTGATTGTAAAGGACTTGGAATGTTAGAAATCCAAGTGGAAAAATGCCAAAGTAATATTTCATTGCTAAATTTTGGGCTTTATTTTTCGGGCGTTTTTTGTCTTAGAGGTATTTAAACTGCTTTGTCACTTTGTGTGCTTATTATAAGCATGCTTTCAAAACAAGTGTTTTGTAGGTGTTAACAGAAGAAACTGATGCTATTTCTTAAACTGTATTGCAGTGTTAACCCAAAAAGCAATGTCATTCCAGCACTTCTAGGTAACTGAGGATGACCAAAATGCTCTCCCCATCCCTGTACTTGGGCATTGCTGCCCCTATGGAGGGAGGGAGCGTCTCTGCAGCACTGACGAGGGAGAATTTCAGGTCTCCTTCGGTTGCCAGTTTTTCCCATTGTCCGGAGCCCTGAGTAAGTGCTGCTGATGTAGCTGTTAATCTGTGACTCGCCTAAGCAGCCTCAGAGCCTGCCCGCTCTCGGGAAGGACAGCTGATAACCCAGTTAAAGTCTATTTTTGTCTCGGCAGTACCACGCACCTGTTGTGCCGCTCGGAACGAGGTCCCTGATGGAGAGGCCGCCGCCTCCCCGCGCGTCCCGGGCCGGGNCGCCCCCAGCGGCCGCCGGGGGAAGTGCGGCCGGCGCCGGTCGCGCGGCAACGAGCCGCGTCCTGGGCTGCGGCCATGGCGGACACCGAGGCGCCGCCGGGCCCCCGCGTCTTCCTCAACCACCTCGACTCCTACTGCGGCCACAACATCGGCGAGGTGACCGCGGGACGGCCCGGAGCTGCTCCCCGCCGCCGCTCCTCTCTGCCTCAGGCACCTCCGCCCGCCGGGGAGCCGCGGCTGGTCCCCGGGGAGCTCGGCCGGGCGGGCAGCTGGGTCAGCTGAAATAGCTGCTGAGGAGAGGGACTGGAGCAAGAAAAGGGTTAAGATAATGAGGAGTAAAATAAAGAGTTAGGAGCAGGAGGTGTGGATAAAACGGGTCGGGAGGGCTCGGGGTCGCTGTGGAGGGCGATAACCAACATCCCTGTGAGGGATCCCTGCCCGAGGAGCCAGGCGCGGAGCGGAGGCAGCCCGGGACAAAGCACCTTGGGCTTGGAGGTTTAGGACTCAAGGCAAAACATTGCAGCCGAGGCTGAGCAGTCCCTAAGGCTTTCCCTTCAGTGGGAAGCTGTTTTCTCAAGCGCATTACCAACAAGAGGAGGAGGGCTGAGCAAACGGTCCTGGCGTCTTCTCGAGATCACGAAGAGCCCTGTAGGAGTCTTCTTTGCATACAAATAGCATGTCTTGTATATTGCAGTATTTATCCACCTGTGCTGTTGGGGCGACGCTTGGCAGCCCAGGGGAGGAAGAGGAGGAAGAGGAAAATTACTCTGCTCTTGAGGGTTCCTCACATGAAACCTACGAAATAGTGGGTACGCTTTCTGAACCAGGGAGTACTAATCCACGTTTTGCAAAGGAAACGTATGCAGTAAGTATGAGTTTTATCTCAGATTGCCATTAGACAACATTAGAAATATTGCATGTCTTGTAAAATGACCTGCCCAAATGAAATGGTCTTTCATTCCTGCTGGAAGCTGTATATACTTATTAATTCTGCTTCCTGCATGCGCTGTGGCTTCCTCGCTTCTAAATCTGACACAGGAAATAGTAAAAGGAAGAAACTCAGACAGATGATGTCCTCTTCATAACTTTTTTTAAAACTATCTTGATGATCCACAGGTCTGCTTTCTTTTTCTCTCGAAGCTTACACCTCAAGTACCTCTCATCTTCTTATCTTTTATCACCATTTTGAAGGAAATGGTTTTGGAATCGAAGTTAGTGTCCCCCTTAACTGTTCACTGAAATCACAGCTTTCACTAGGAACTAATTGTTCTGAATACCTACATCTTTGTATAAAGACGTGTATGTCTAGAGTTTGGTTAACTAAAGGAGGCTTGCTCTTATGAATGTGATTGCTTATCGCTTAATTTAAATTTCTGGAACTAGAACTGCCTCTGCCTCAAACTGCTTATTACAAACTGCTTATTATTATTCTTACTGAAAAATCTTATCAAACATTTTAGTCGGTTTAGACATTTAGATGTCTTTACAGCTGACCTGTTCAATCAGGAAATTATGCCTGGCAGCGTTTAGTTTTAACCACTGCTTTTGCCCAAAGTGTTTGCTGGATTTGCTCAAGTGATACAGATAATCCGCTCTTAACAAAAATTACAGGAAGGAAATCTATCTTGCAAGGAAATGGACATTTTTTTATGTCTTTTCCCTTTTGCCAACCGATAGTTGTTTAAAATACCTGTACAAGAAACTGGTACTTTTTGATGCTCACAAATTCACTAAAAACACGGATCCTGAAATACCATTAAAAGTCCATCTTTTTGATCCATGTTAATATGTACTCTAAATTAAAAATTTCAGCATTTAATTTACATTTCATCGCCTATGTTGTATCGGACAGATAAAAGTTTGATAACTGTCTTATGAATAATTCCAACATCCTAGTGTTAGAAAACCACATTCTATCCAGAAGTTAAACTTGAAAAGGAACTTTTTTTCCCATTTTTTTCCCCATTTTTTATTTTATTTTTCATAATGACAGAATCTAACTATTTTTCCCTCAGGTCTCTTCTCAAGAAGAACTCTTAAGCCACTTGCTTGAATGCGAAATTGTTATATATAATATCACCGAGGATGTATATCAAATTGAGGAAGCAATGTGGGCTGCTTCTGGTTAGTATAGCTATACCTGAACAGAAATTTGTTTTTTATGCAGCCATCAAAATTTGCCATAAATATATAATGAAATTATCAAGGATTTATAGTTCACTGTAATATAAAATTGGGTTCCTTGATGGAGAAATTCTACACAAACTGTTTAATTAAATAGCAAGGAACCATGTAATGCAGTGTCACATTTGGGAGAGAAGCTATCATGGAATGGTCCTGCTCTTTAAATGACACATCTGTGTAGGCAGTAATTTCCCTAAATAACTGTCAACCATCATTTCATCTATTTGCACTGGGAGGTGGGTAGAACATTTGCTCCTGTGATATTCAAAGAATGTTTCAATATTTTATATAATTATTTAAAGTTTATTTTTACTTAAAAGTCCAATAAAAATACTGCTAACAGTCTTTTGGGAACTTTCTTCTGATTGTTGCACCCGAATTCTAATAGGCAGCTGGAATCCTTTTATGGTGAGAGTGCAATATCATTCTTTATATGATAGCTAAACTAAATTATGCTTTCGTCTTTATAGTACGAACACTTGGACAACAGAATAATTTGCATAACAAAAATTAATTATTTTCTTTGATATTAAAATAAACTTTGTTTGCATTCAGTAGTTTTTTTTTTCCTTTCATGACAAACTCACACTTTTTTATTTTTCTTTCAGCATTTCAGCAGTCAATAAAGGTGAATCCTTTCCTAGTATAGATTGTTTTGTTGGGGATTTTATTTCCCCGTGCTATGTAGCTCTGTGGAGATTATGTCAATTTCCAATAATTTGATTCTTTATTACAGTTATTTCTCTATTTATTTTCTTTCCTGATTTATTATCTTTATTTTATATTAACTCAAAGAGCATTTACTTTAAAAGACATATCACATAGAACATTGATATGATGTCTATACAGGACCTTTATACAAAAGCAAAAATACAGATTGAATAATACAGTTTAAAATAAAATCCTTGCTTTCATTTAACAGCCCTACATAAGGAAATAGAGACTTTTGCAAAACAAAAATTATTCATCCTCATTTCAACAATAATGACCTGGGATAATACCAAACCCATTGACCCTGTAAGTAATATCTAACTATTAATTTTTTTAACCAAATGTTGCCATTTAATGTAAAATATTCATTACATTCCATTACATAATGTATTTCAGGTGTGTACTTTAGTCATAGCTGATAAAGTTGAGGGGGTTTTTAGGATTCTTTCACCCATACTCACTACTTACTGCCAAAATTGCTAAATGTAATTCAATGACAGAAACATTTAGGCACTGGTCTATAATGATACAGAAAGACATAAGGAATTTCTTGGTCAAGAGGCAAGACAAATGCTAACCACAATATGTGCTGTCTTTCAGTCATTAAAAAAAATCCCATGTTTACTGCATATTTAATTAAATACATAATTAAAATAGATACTTTTTATATTGTTCTATGTAAAGTATTTTTAGGAACCATGTTGGGTGCTTTGTAGTATGCTATTGCAATTCTCAAATTCAGTGCTACAGAAATAGCAGTTTTCAACTTTGTATAATGTCATATATAATAAAAACTGATGTTTTTTAGAATATAAAAAGTAGTTTAAAACCTTCTAATGTGAAATTTGAAATTGAACTAATGATATTTTCAAAATGTTGAACCTCAAGTATCAAATTCAGAAACTTTAAGAATTTCAAACGAAGACAAATTAAAAACAGATTTTAAAATACTTTGAAAGAACTTCCTTTAACCATCTAGACCTTTAAAACTTGTTCTGTTTTAAGAAATGTATAAGAGTCACATTTTTTCTTCATAGGAAAATCCTGAGACTCCTTTCTGTGATGAAAATTTCCGCAAAAGAAAACCTCATCCTAACTTTGTGGATTACATAAATGCTGAAAAACACATTGCGAAACTTGGGAAAACTGTATGTATAAAACTTTTTGATAAAAATAAGTTGTTTTGTCTTCTTATTTAGAGCTTTATCTTAGTAATGGAAATTATCAACCATTTGAATGAGTTTTAAGAATATGTTATTGTCTTTATAAATATCAATTATATAAATTATTAATAAAACATAGTAGTATAGAGAATACTATAATGTCTTTTGAAACCCAAGTGTATGCATAATATAAATCCCAAATTCTGTCTTTTTTTTTCCTTAGGTAGGAAGTAAATCATGCTTGTCTTTAAAAAATACTGTTTCTTTGGTTGTACCAGAGAGAAGCAAAGCTGGGTCTGTGTGGAAAGATTTGAGGAAGAAAGCTTGTAGAGGAATGGGATATTAGTACAGCTTTAAAGAAAAGCAGCATCTTTAAATATTAGCAAGCTATGTTAGTATTATGTTTCATTTAAATACTTAGACATTCTGGCTGCACCTAGCATGTCCCTGGATAGTTTGTGCTCTTGGAGCAGAGGCCTTGTTGACTTTTATTCTGCCCTATAATTCACTTTAAAATCATAGCCACTGAGCTGACAGAGAATAGCTAAAATAGGTTATCATTTTATAAGTGTTTTTAAATCCCCCCTTCAGCTTTGCTTGCTTTCATATGATTTGACTATTAATCTTAATAATGCCTCTATTTGTATTTAAGAACTATTATTGAAAAAATACCTACAGTGGCTCAACTTGCGATTCAGGAAAATGGAAGCTGTTGTCATTAGTAGTGTAGTAGTGTGAAGGTTAGGAAGACAGTGAAATACATTGGATGATGAAGGTTTCATTTGGTCATTCTTTTTCTGTGTTAACAGTCCTCCATAATTAATATAATTCAACATCCATTGCAGAAATTTATCAGGCTAACACCAGAGGGTGAAAAAACTTTTCTCGGATTTGAGTATAGATTTGTCATCTTATGCCCTGCTGAGAAAATAGCACTAGAAATTATATTCTGTCCTACCATGGGTCTAATAGTACAGACTACCAGTCAAAACGTGATTTACAGCTTGAAAAATCAGTGGTAAACTGTTTTTTCTTTTGCTGTGCTAACATGGAGTTATAAAACCATGGAATAGGTTTCACACTTGTGATGTTAAAAACATGACTATTATAAACAGCATCCATCAAATCTTCCATTAACTTCTGCCACCACTTAATACCCAGATAAACTATTGACTATTTTTCTGACTAGTCCAAAACACTGAGTCACTGCATACCAAAAGTATTAACATAATCAACTTTTAAGTGTTTGCCAGGCTGAACATCTCTTGAGAAAACAGATATGTAGCAGTACCTGATAAAGCAGCATGAATATTTTCAATACCAACCTGCTGTAACCTTTCCAAAAGGTGCCCTTTTCCTCCAGAACTCCAGCATCAGCATCAAAGGGTATCACGGCCCCTGGGTGGTTTCTGTCAGCACTTTGGAATAGGAAGGCTCCAAAGCGTTTGTTCTTCCCATGAAATCAGCTTTGGCTTCCTGTGATAGCTGGAAATTTCTGGGTTACAGTCCTTACTGATTTCTAAATTCAATGGTATCTAGGGAACACACCATCAGTGAAAGAAATTACAGTGTTATCACTCCCTGCAAAGAGCTCAGACACTAGAATTCATCATTCTTGTCAGCCAGGTAGAGAAGTTCTTGCACCAAGAATAGAAGGGTTTCTTAGCCGTGTTGTCTGTTCAGAGTGTGGTTTAATGGAAGTTGCTTCTTAAAGTAAGATTTCACCTCTACATTAGTGTATCTCTCACGTACTTTTTTATTAAAATTCAGTAAAAAATTTTATGTGTTTAAGAGTCTTTGTCTTTTATCTCTAGCAATTTTTTACCTTTACCTTTGTGGCATTCAGGACATTCAGGCTGTGTAGCTTTTCTCAGAAGTTGCAGTCTCTGGGGTCCTGCCAAATTCAGAATCCTTGAAGAAATATCTGCCTACCACAGGCAGAAAAGCTCTTTATCTCCCAGCTCTGTTCCCGGTGACATCACAATTCCCGAATCCATTTAGACTTGTTACTTCAAGTAATTTATTAGAACAAAGCAAGCAAGCGAGTGTAAAACAACCGCAGCCTGGAACTGATGATCCCAGCTAGAAAGTGACACCTAGTGGCTCTAATGGACATTACATGGGAACGTGACATTCTTTACCCGGGACTAAACGTGCCATGTGGAACAGCAAGTTGCCTAAGAATTGCTTTATTTTTTTAAACTGCCTATTCCAAATAACTTCAAGAAGTACCTTCTCATATGGCTTTTGACACTAATTAAGTATTGTTAGAGGAATTGAACCTGTTTTAGAGGTTTGTATTTCACTGAAGTGCACTCTGTGCCAAACTATGGTATGTCTTCACATAAGGCAGAAGATAGCGCAAGATACATGGAAGAAAATTCTGTGTTACATTCTTTTTAAAGGAAAAGAGAAATAGCGCCTCTTGTGCATTCATAACAAGCTGGTTTTTCATGCTAGGAGATGGAAATTACTATGTATCTTTTGGGATGTATTTGCAGTCTGCCCAGAGCAACCCGGGGAGCTGCTGCTCTTAGGCTACAAACCGTATCTGTCATGGTGTGACCCAAGAAAACTCAGTGTGCGTTAAGGTCTGAGTAGTGACAGATACCTCTGCCCAAATTAAGGTGGACAAAAGACCATATGCTGAAGTCAAGGACACATATTTCATTTAACAATGAATGTGAGGGAGAGGGAGAAATAGAAAACAGAGGAGAGAGATCAAGCAGAAATGGTCACCACCCATGGATCCAGTTGATCCTTCTTCATACTGGGCTTCTCAGTGACAGGGATCCCAAAGTCATTCAAAACTTTTCACTATTTATATATTTCAGCAAACGAAGGAATTAATGTTCATTGGCTACAGAGTTCTCTTAATTTATTGGTTAAATTACTCCCTCACTTCTAATGCTAATTAGTCCTATGATCAGTCTTTCTCTTCTTTTGAGTTGGTGGATTTCTTGGGTCAGCGGGCCGGTGGTCACGATCTCCCCGTGCCAGAATTACCTTTTACCCAGTCCAAGCTGATTTCAGCACACTTGCTGAGCTGGCTTTCCTTGCAGCCTGGAAATTTTGCATTCTTTGTGATCATTATCAGCAAAACATTCTTCTCCCCAAGCTTTGTTGATATCCCCTGGGATAACACCTAGACAATAGTATCACCTTTTTATTTTTTTTATCTCAAGTTGCAGCTGTGGTCGCTTATCTTACAGTCCAAGTTCCAGGTATCCATGGAGGTGTATTCATGGGGACTTCAGTGATCGTTGGTGGTTGCAGATGCCATCTGACCCATAACTTGGGATGATCTTTGTTTGACCAGTGATATGCATATGAGCAGTTGCTTCTTTGTACTGCTTGCCACAACGGGAATTTTTGTCCAGATGTGTTAACCAAGATGTACTAACGAGATCTTGCCCCTGACAGGCCTGGAGTTAGCATTATCCTGTAGCTCCCTTCTGTATTTATCTCATGGCACAGTCCTTCTGTGGTCTTAGTGTTTGAGACAGGCAGCTGTCCTTACAGTTTGGAAGCTCTCTGCTATCCGTAATGCCTTCTAATTTTAGAGCTTCTTGTGATTAATAACAAGTTGTTGATTTCAAGTGAGTCGAAGCAGTTTTTATTACAAAGTTCCACTTTGTAAGTATATAGGTAAAAACACATAGATACAACACACTGACTTTGTAACTTGTCATCACTTTACACGATGCTTTACTTATATAATCAAAAATTGGCTAAGACTTTCCTTATTTTTCTGTTTCTGAAATATTATAAACATGATAAGAAAAGGTTAATTTCCCCCCACCGCCAAAAAAAAAAAAATAGGTAGATCCAAATCTGCACGTGTATTCCCACTGCTGATAAAGGCAGGTTCTTTTACACGGTATGATGGAGATACATAATGCCTAAGATCTTTACAGCATGAAAATTATTTAATAATTTTGTTTCATCTTAAAAATTTCAAAGTGACTAATTCAAATTACTTCCTTGAAAGTCTTTTTTCTTTCAGGTGATTTAAAAATCTTTTCCTTTTTCTTTTTTTTCTGTATAACCATCCTCACCATTGATACAAACAGCAACATGCATGTCCAAGCAGACAGGCAAATTTATGCCATTACATGAAAATTATCAGCTGAAAGTATTTGGGTTAATCATGATGTGTGGTTAGGAAAACATTCAAATAGTTCAAAGTTTGGGGGGGGTTTTTGTAATTATGCATCAAAATAAAAGTAAAGAAATTATAAAATCATTAATCCAGCATCTCCTTCTCCTTTAGGCAGCCAAATGCAAATATAATGCATTTGAAGAAATAGCTGCAATGAATTGCAGAGTTATTTTTTCTTGAAAATAGAAAGTAGAAGCATGAGTGATCCTGTTCACTTAATTGATTTACATAACTTCCATTTTTTTAACTCTTGATTTTATTTTTATTTTATAATTTCTCTTCAAATGTAGACAGATTTTCCTTTTTTTTAAAGACTGCAGTAGACAGGTTTTTTTTGAAGGAAGTAATAGCAATATGACTAAGGAAACTACAGGATATGCAACAATTGATCTAGTTGCAACTTGGAAGAGATACAGTTTACACACTTTGTATATTTAGTTCACCTATGTTTAAGAGTCAGTGTAACCTTGTATCCCAATTGCAGTACTGGATTTTAATAAAAACTTTCCCGATGATTTCGCTTCACAGAACAAAGAAAAGTTTTCAACTTATGTTGTTGCCGCAGGACATCAATATGGAGCTGAGGAAGGACTCTTTCACTACTTTTTTAAGGTAGGCATCCAACCACATTTGAAGGATCATTTAATTTCTAGGGGAAAACTGCACTGGAACTGAATCAATTTTTAGCAGACTTGGTACCATAAGCTTAATGCTTTAATGAACAGAACTGATTATTTGTTCCGTTTGAAATATTTTAGCTGCACCAGAAGAGTGGTTTTCCCTTTTTTGGCACTATTTTTTCTTAGATATTTCTAAGGTTTTTGAACAGTATCTCCATATGTACTTTCCAGTGAGAAGTTGTCTGTCATATAAATGGAATCCAGCGAAATGTCTTTCTTCTCAACATTACAGTCTCTTTTTTTCCCCCAGGCATTTGGGTTTTTTGCATGATGCAAAGTAATATTTGTCAACATTAAAGAATAATCTTTAGAAACCCAGAACATTTCTTGTTTTTAGTAGGCTGCCAATCAATATTTCTCAAGAATTGTCTCCTTTACTGCAGTTCCATTAATCATTCAATAAACTGAACTTTAAATCTTGAATATACAGATTTGCCTAGTAATCAAATGCTGTTTTTTTAAGATCTAATTAAAAGTAGCCCTTTTTTTCTCCCTTTATCTCTGTATTTTTAGATGTGTTGGCTTGGTGAGACTCCTGAAATTCCTGTTTTTGGAGATGGAAAGAATATTGTTCCAACCATTCATATTCGTGACTTAGCAGTGTAAGTGGAAAAAAAAAATTCCTCTGAGCAACAATTGTTACCTAGGTAGATAACAAATCCACTAAAAAACACTGAGGCTTTTAAATTGGGTGGGCTGGTTTAGGGTCTGTCTTGGGCCCTTTTAACGGAGTCAAACAGAGCCTTCATTTTCTTCAGATGTGCCTTCTGGAAACCTTATCTGACTGTTGCACTGTCCTTTGCTTTTGGCAAATGACGAGTCATGCTCAGAGTGTGATACCTGTTAACTGGCTCAAAACTGGAAATGGGCTGTGGACTCTTCAGCTGGCCAAGATAGTATCTTCTACACATACAGCTTTTTATTCTTTTAACTTCTTTCCAAATAAAATATGTAGCTCTGCTTCTTTATTAAGTAAAATATATATGAAAATGTCATGCTCTGAAATGTTCTACAAGAATTTGCAGACTTTTGGTACTGTTTCTAAAATGCATTTAACAAGGAAAGCCCTGGATAATTCTCCAACTACAAACCCCGGGCTATGCTTGCTGTGTTTCAGAGTGTTGCAAAATATAGCAGACAACAGGCCAGACTTTCAGTATATGCTTGCAGTAGATACATCAATGCACACGCTTGAAGAATTAATAAAGGTAAGAGAGTTGATACAGAGATTTGATCTTTTTTTTTTTTTTTTTTTAATGATATCTGTAGGGTTTTGAAAACTATACATTTTACTGAAGTAGAAGTTCCTAGGTCTTCCTGAATTATCTTGTGTAGTAAATTACATGGAAGGTTATTTTGAAATCCTCTAAGACTTCTATTCTTTGAACAAAATATATTGCTTGATCTTGCAGAACTCATTTTTGTGGTATTATCATTAACTTAAATAGAAATGTTACCGAAGAAAATTATGGAGAATTATTATGGGATTCCCAGTACTGTGATTATATACTCAAAGTCTTTAACATGTGTTTCCCTTCATTTTGTGGAAGATATCTTGTTTTTCCAAGAGTTTTGAGATTAAGTCTAGATGTAGTCTGGATGACACTGGTGAGCAATACACTGTGACAGTGAGAGGCAACTCATATGACACTTGCTAATGTAGATTGAGTAAATATTAAATAAGGATCAAACACAAGAGCCCAATTTTTTCGGTTGCATCAAAGAGAGTTTAATGAAACTCTCATTGAACTTACTAAGTGTGTTAAGGAGCTCACTAGAAGATGAAACTTGTACTTTGGCTCAGGTAATATATAAGGTCTCACTGAAAAGTTAGTAGTTGAAGGGCCATTCTATACGAGTGACCATAATGCAATTCGACAACATTCCTATGGAAGAAGCAAAGTTCTGAGTAACTTTTGAAGCTACAGTCAACCATAAGAAAGAATGTTATATTAAAAAATTGTCAAAAAAGGCATAAGAAATATTAAATCCTTTGAGAAGAAGGGTAGAGACCATTGAAACTTATATTGCTAGCCATGTAAGTTTATTGCGTCTGCTTATTAAGAAAAGTTTGAGAAAGAGAAAATGAAATTAAAATTAACATGATTAAACTGTAAGTTGATGAAACAGGATGACAGACTTTAAAAAGTTATGAGTAACATTAAAAAAAAATCATGAGATCTGGCAGGATAAGTGAAGAATACAAGTATCAGGAAAGACTCAAAATTAATATTATTTTTTCAAGCAATTATAAAATCCTGCCAGTAAATCTATAAGGCAAATTGATGATTATGATATAGAAAAGTCACTTAGAGAAGACCAGGCCATAGCAGAGGTGTTTTGCATTAATGCTAAAAATTTAGAAACCTATTAATGCTTCAGGATCTCTTCGTGGATAACTTATTAGAAGATCTGTATAAAACTAAAGTAACTGTAGAAAAGCTTATAAAATGAACTGATAAAATGAGCATAAGGGAGTCACCAGAATCTTATGGTATTCACTTGAAGAGGTCTGAAATAGTTCAATGATGCAATAACTCTGAAATGCAAATTCACACCTGCAACATGCTGTTTAGCACTGTCCTGGCGCTTGAAGACTGGAGAATGATAAATGTGGTGTCAATTAGAAGTTTCTGAAATATTTTGGGAATTACAGGTCAATATACCTAGTAACACCAACTAATAACCAGATATATTATAAGAAATGATAACAAATTAAATGCATTAGAGGACATCCAGATAGATATGATTCTATTTAGGAAGAGTCAGTGTGACTTTTAAAAAATGCTTTCACAAGAAATACGTTCCAAAAAATGCTCTCAAATATTTTGGAAATCTCCTGAATTTCTTTAATATTGACCAGCCAGTATGAGTAAGGGTGAACAAGAAGATGTAGTCTTCCCTGATTTTCCCAAAGGCTTTCAAAGAAGGACTTCACTTATAGCTGCTGAGAAGCAGTTTGGCACCCTAAGGAGAGTGGTTGGTGTCCTTTCATGGGTTTGTGGCTGTTTAGAAAGGACAAGCA
The DNA here is from genome assembly GCA_013397895.1 of Origma solitaria. Classification (NCBI taxonomy): domain Eukaryota; kingdom Metazoa; phylum Chordata; class Aves; order Passeriformes; family Acanthizidae; genus Origma; species Origma solitaria. The sequence continues at coordinate 1,441,372 of VZRL01006316.1, read as the reverse complement.
TACATGGACAGTTTTTGTGGACAGGAAGTTGCCAGTGGAGAGGGTGGCACAGAGAGTTATCTTGGCAGGGAGCTGTACCAACCCAGGGGAAAACTGGAAAGCTGCATGGGAAATAAATACCTTGAGAGTTATAGTTGAAGATTAGAAGAGTGTTTGGAAGCAGTATCATGTATGCCTTTCCCATGCTTACTTTCATTTCAGTGTCCACTAGCTTACATCACTGGAGCCAGAATGCTGGATTATCTGATCTGATGGTCTATATAAGGGGTGATGATTTAATGTAGTGGGGTTTAAATCTGTTTTAAAGGGCTGTAGGAGTAACTAACAATTTCTGTCTAATGATGAAATACAAATGATACATGGAGAGTTATCAGTGGTATTGACCTGGAAATCCTTCCTGATTTTTAATGGAATTAAATACGTCAGGAACCTGAAGTGCTGGGAAATGACAAAGGTCTCCAAATAGATCTTAAACACTAGGAATTTGTACATTTAAGAGCTTTATAAAACTTTTCTGTGGTTTTTTTTTTTTCTGTGTTTCTTTTTTTTTTATTGCAGGTACTAAGGTGGAAGTGCTACTTAGCAACCAAAAGCTATTTAATAGTAACATTAAAGTTAATATATTGCTCTTAGATCTAGTTCAAATCTGTATCCTGATTTTTCAGGTACAGTGTAACATAAAATTTAAAGCACACATCTCATACACAGAAATCCTGTCAAATTTTTTTCTAAGAATCTGGTTTGTTAAGTGGTTTTGATGTGGGTTTTTGGTTTATTTATTTGTTTTTGTGGGTTTTTTTTTCCTTGATAGTGTATCAGTGAAAATGTTGGACCAGGAAAAATTGAGAAGGTTGCTAAAGAAAATGCATTCCTGAGCAAAGAGCTAACAGTCAGTACTGTTTTTTCTTTTATTACTTCAGGAAAGTATTTAAACTTAAAAGTATTATATAATGAAATATATTATTCTTTTTTCTTTATTTCACCAGAAAAATGTAATGCCAAAAGATGCCTAAAAGTGAGTTTAAACTTGGAAAATAAACAAAGTAAAATCTAGCCATCATAGAACAGAGAATTTTGAAGAGTTAAAGCCTGCTTTAAAATAATAAAACACTGAAGCTCTGATGTTGTGTTCCTCTTAGCATACTGGAACACTCTAAGAAAACCTACATGAAATGATAAAAATAACCAAAAAAAAGTTAATAATGCAGTGCTGCTAAGGCTGACGAACAGAGAATACATAAATTATGTTGCATTCATCTATTTATCTGGAGTAAACTGTTTATAGGAGGAATAAACAAAATACAACCTAGATAGTTTTAAGATGGTGCTTGATAAATTTATGAAAGAGGTGATTCCTCACAATTACATGAAAAGTTTGCATTATACAGAATAATTGTTTAGTGTTGCATGTTCTAATAGAACATGAAAACACTTCAATACAAATATGCATTCAAAATTAATATTTCTAAAAAGCTGAAAAAGCTGTTTTGCTTTGTATGGAAATTTTCTTTCCCAATGCTTTAATTCTTTCTATTCTCCCCATCCATTCTAGTCTCTTGTTCCAGCTGCTCTTTTAACATGCATAGCTTAAGTCTGTAAATAAATCTAGCTGTGTTCCCTCAGCAAATGCATTTGGATATGTTGCTTGTGAACCTGCAAATGGACTGTAAGTATCTGACAGAGAATTTCAACATGAAGTGGGTAGCTGAGACAGGACTGATAGAGAACATTGAACAAGTCGTCATGGAATACAAGCAAACTCGAGGATTAATGGTAATGCTTTGGTTTATACTATTATAACTGTGCCTTTCTTTTTCCCCAAAAGAAATGGTTACATAAACACAGTCTTGAATCAATTAAGTAAACATACATAGAAAATGGATATAAATGCAAAATAAGCGAACATAAAAACTTAAGTTAAAGAAGTTAAATAGGAGGCAATGTAAATTTAAAAATTAATGACTAAATTTTATTTCCTTTACACCTAAAACTGAAATTCTGTATATGCAAATTAGCTTCATGATGGAAAATCCGCTGTTTTGAAGCTACTTTCAGCTAGTTTCTTGATATATTTTGCCTCAGGAATACAATAAGTATATCTTTTATTTTAGCTTTTTTTATAATAGTCAATAGGAGACCATTGAGTTCAACTCACTCAGGTATTTTGTGTCTGTATATTTAGAGAATCAGGATATTCAGTTGCAGTGTAGCCTTCATTTTAGCCAGTTCTCTTGTGAAATTTACTGGGTAACTTTGCTATTTCGTATGTTAGCTTCATATTCAGAATGTCTGTATCCAAATGTATGGGTTTGTATATGAAAGGTGCAGAAAAATACTTGTATACATGCAAGTATCGATTTGTTCAATAAAGCTGTCCAGCATGTCTAACTGTGATTCAAACTTTGAATGAGAGTTCGAGGCATGTAAAACCAAATGAAGCTACTATTGTTCAGGGTTATTAATTGAAAGTCCCTTCATAGCTCTGAAAGGTTTATCTGATCTGTGTTTGGGTTAAACTATTGCATTTCAGAACATATGCATCTATTTAAAGAAAACAGTACATACTAGGTAGCAAGGGAGGCTAGCTAGACTGTCTCTGTCACTACTCTATTGCAGAGTTTGTACTGTCAGATTTACTGAATTAAGATAGGCATTTAATTATGCATGGGTTTGAATTTATTGCATAATGTATTAGTAAGTGTATACTGGAATCCTAGTTACACTTACTCATCCTCAGACTAGGTAGGCTGAAATGAGACATCACTTAAAATTGTGATGGATCTGCAACTTTTGAGGTCAAAATAATCATTGTGATGACAGCAACTCTACCTCAGTTGGGAAGTAAAACTATTGCATGTTAACACTGAATATCTGCTGCTACAATGCAAAATGCACTGCATCCTATCTATGGGATTGTGTTTCATCTCTTTGGATTATTCAAACATTAACTAGCCACAGCAAATTGGTCTGTAAGTCTACGAAATAGAAGTGTGCTTTTTCTCCAACTGTAATTTTCTACATTTAAGTAACTGTGTTACTCAATATAGAAGATATTTTGGCTGTGGCTGATACAGAAGATATTCAGCAAGAAATAAATATATGAATAAAAATACATTATTTCAGTTTTAATTGCAATTGCTATTTTCTATCAGTGATATTAAAAATATTGTTGCTTTTACATAAAAGCATCTATGTGTTGTTTGAATAATGTTATATCTTTATTCATTTTTCCAGCCTCTCAAAGTTTACATTCATGGTCCTCCTGCATCTGGCAAATCTACCATTGCTAAGGAGCTCTGCAAACACTACAAGCTAAATTACATTAGGATGAATGATGTGATTTCTGAAAAGATTGCAGATCTGGTGGGTTGCTGTTTTCTAGCATTCATTTTATTTTAAATTTTGTGATTTTAAAATGTTTGGCAGCATGTAAAAATTACTTATAATCCCATTATTTTAGAATGGAAATGTCTTTCAACATGCTGCTCACCTCTGAGGGTTCCACTGAAATCTTTTTAGAGAATGGAAGTTACACATTATCTCACTGTTCGTGGGCATATATGAAAGGGATTTTTTTTTCTTTTATTACACCTCTGTATAAAATAAATTTGGCTATGGAATTTCTGAGCCAATTCATGTTTCTATTCTTGTCATCAGGAGCGAATTGTGGCTAAAGCACCTGACACTGTGGGAGAAGGAGAAGAAGGAGGAGAACGGGAAGAAGGAGAAGGAGAAAGAGAAGGAGAAAAGGAAGGAGAAAGAGAAGGAGAAGATGATGCAGAGGAGCAGGGTGAAAACATAGAAGAAGCAAAGGAGTTATTAGCTGGAATAATAGAAAGCATGAAGCAGAATGCAGGTAGGAAATACAAAGTAATAAGATGGGATTCAGGTAACTAGTGCAACTCTATGCAAATGGAAATCAGGAAATAAATTTGTACTCTAGGACTTTTACTTCCTATTAAAAGTAAGAATCGACTGGACAAGGGAGAGGAAATATCATAAAAGGTTTGTGATATTGAGGTAAGGACAGGGAGAGACCACAAACTGAATACTGTCATGGGCATAACAGACCTGACTTGGGGAAATTACTTAAATGTATTACCGATCAAAATCAGAGCATCCATCCCTCACTTCTTCTCTCCTGAATTTAACTTTATTCACTACCTCCTCCTTCCAGCAGCACAGGGGGACAGGGAATAGGGGTTATGGTCAGTTCATCACATGTTGTTTCTGTTGCTGCTTCCTCCTCAGGGAGAGAAGTCTTTCCCCTGCTCCAGCGTGGGGTCCCTCACACAAGAGACAGTCCATGAATCTCACCAATGTCAGTCCTTCCCATGGACTGCAGTTCTCCATGAACTTCTCCAGCGTGGATCCCTTCCACAGGAGCAGGCTGCTCCAGCATGGGTCCCCACGGGGTCACAAGTCCAGCCAGCAAACCTGCTCTAGCGTGGGCTCCTCTCTTCTTGGGTCTACAGGTCCAGCCAGGAGCCTGCTACAGCATGGGCTTCCCATGGGGTCATAACCTTCTTTTGTGCATCCACCTACTCACGTGTGGGCATCCTCCATGGGCTGTGGGTGCATCTCAGCTCTCCCATGGACCTCCATGGGCTGCACGGTGACAGTCTGCTCACCATGGGCTGCACCATGGGCTGCACAGTGACAGTCTGCTCACCATGGGCTGCACGGTGACAGTCTGCTCACCATGGGCTACACGGTGACAGCCTGCTCACCATGGTCTGCACCATGGGCTGCAGGTGGATCTTCGCTCTGCTTCCTGTAGCACCATCCCCCCTCCTTCTTCACTGACCTTGGTGTCTGCAGAGATGTTTCTCTCATAGACTCTTACTTCTATCTCCTCTGGCCATATTTACTTCTGCACAATGGCTTTTTCCCTACTTAAATATAGGCGTTAGTACCCTCACTGATGGGCTTGAATTTGGTCAGCAGCAGATCCATCTTGGAGCCATCTGGCATTGGCTCTCTTGCTCATGGCGGAAGCTTCTACCAGCTCCTCAAAGAACCCACTTCTGTAGGTCCCCATGCGAACAAAACCTGTCTGCACAAACCAAATGCAATTATACACCTTGTATACTGAAAGTGATATATTTTTAAAATACTTTGGTGCTTCTTTAATTGTAGCACTTTCTACTACTGATTTGTTGATAACATTTCTTAGAACAGAGTGCATAATTTATATAATATACAGTCAAAAGCTGGTGAGATATATCTTTATCAACCTTGCAAAAATGAAACTATTCTAGTAAGAAAAAGAATCGGTGCATTCTTATATGAGATTGTGGGAGTTATTTAAGTACCTCATACATCATTAGAAAGTAAATACCATTTACTGAAGCCTGGAAAGAATTTTAAAGTCTGCAGATTTAAAAAAGATCCCTTGCTGAAAAAGTTAGTTGTCATCTGTATATGAATAATGCCAAGTAGTTTTAGTCTTAGTGCTTAACATGTTCCATGTGGTGTAAAATGCATTCTATTGCTAAAGGTTTACCTGATTTGGATCTTGTGTATCTGCAAAAAAATGAACTTGTCACACATGCAGAAGCTTCAGTAAAGACATCTATGGCAGCACCTCTTCTGCATGCTTTGATTTGCTGTTTAAAATAATTACGCCTTTTAAAATGGTTACATACTTTTATGAGAAGAATGGTTTTTAAATACCTATGACTTTTAATAGCCAAAGCAAAATGAAGCAGGAAACTGGAGAGTCAATGTTTGCAAAAGGACAAGAAATCAGGCCAAACCTGACTTTTTCCTCCCACATATTTTCTCAGCAATGTAGGACAAGTTAATAAACCAATTTGTATCTCAACCTATTTGTCTGAAAATGAAACTTGTAGAACCTATCTCACATATTTTTTACAAGACTATCTTTAAGTCTTATTGTAAAATGAAAATAGAAAATTATTGCCTTGACTAATGATTTTGTCTATAAATATTTCTTTACTGCTTCTATTAAAATCTGATGGTATTATTAAAAATAAAACTAATTACATATTTAGATCATTAAAGTGCTCATATTTATATCCTTGTAAACACAAATGTAATTTTATTTTATATCTACATATTCATATTCCATAGATTGCTGACAATGAATAATATACAAATAATAACTCAAAATATTTAACTTTTTAGGGTCTAAGTACAAGATAAATGTATTAGAATGTATTAAAATGTTAGTAAAATAATTTCAGGTATCTTGTTTCTAAAAACTAGGTACCTATTAACCTTCTTTGTCTTAGGTCGTCTAGATAATGAGTATCTTATTAAACTTATGAAGGATAAGCTCATGTCTATGCCTTGTAGGAATCAGGGATATGTTTTAGATGGGTTCCCAGAGACCTATGCACAGGCAATGGATCTTTTTAAAGGTATGTACTGCTGGGTTTGGTTTTGTTGCTGCTTTTGTTTTTATTGCTTCTAGTACTGTCATTATCATTATTGCTCTCAGTGCATCATCTACTTGAAGTGCATCAGCACTGTAATGACTGCAGTGCCAGATACAAACCAAAGTTGTTTTCATCTGATTATTAGAATGTGAGAAGGACTGTAATGCACCTTATTTAATTTATGCACAAGATAATTTTCAGAGTATCTTTCCTGGTAAAGGAAATAGTAAATGCACAAACATGAAGGGAGCTTTCTTGTTCAGTGTTGGTCTACTCAAGCAAGCTCTACAGCAGAATTTCTTCATAATGTTTAAGGGCTACTGAATGAGGGGATCCAGCCAGTGCACCGCTGCATGTTTTGTGAACCTAATTAAAGTGGATTTATTAGATCAGCTACGGTAGATATGATTTCAGAGAAGCTCTGCAACACGCATTTCAAATTGTGAGCAAGCACTGTCAGTACATTATGACCAAGAATCATCTTCATGTTTAAATTACAACATGAGGTTTGAAGATAAAGAAAAGACAATCTTGTTCAGCTTGGTATGCTGTTTTGCAAATGGTCATGCTCAGCTGCTGTTCTACAGGCAGTTTTACTCACTGTTCATAAGAGCACTTAGTGGCAAAAAGCATTTTAACTATAGAGTTGTAAAACATGTCTACTCACTGTTCTGAGACTTGTCTCTGTTTTTTGCAGAATAATTTATTTGGTAGGAGGAGAGGCCAAAGATAAGATAGCAGTATTAAAGTTGGACATATTTTAAAATTGTGAGTGCATGCACATGCTTCCATAGTATCAGCAAACAGCTACTAGCATCCCAAGGTAGCGTTCTGTGGTGGCTGGCAACACGAATTAATTATTGCATTCTCTAAACTGGTGTCAAGGTTAGATAAACTTCTAACTATTAGTATAATTTGGATATAGGCAAACCTGTGTTTGTCCTGAGCACATTTTTAGCAAGTATAGGAATACTGTTGCTTCAAATGAAAATGTCAGTTATTTCTCACTTTTGTTTTAGTGGAAGATGATGATGAAGAAGAAGATGAAACAAAAGTCAAAGGGCCTAAATTTAATAAAATAATCATACCTGGTAAGTTTGATAGGTTTTTTTTTTTTAAATAAACTGAGGAGTTTTGAAATATTGTTGCCGCCAACGAGAAATCTAAAATATCACTCCATCTGTTCCTATTTAATTTAACTTAAAATATATATCTATTTCATATAACACTGTTGCCCTTGTATTTGGAAGTGAACAATTAATCACAGAATTATTTAGGTTGGAAAAGACAACTAAGAACATCAAGTCCAACCGTTAACCCAGCACTCCTAAGTCCACCACTAAACCATGTCCCTTAGTAGCACATCGCCATATCTCTTAAATACGTCCAGGGATGGTGACTCAACCACTTCTCTAGAGAGCCTGTTCCAATGCTTGACCTCCCTTTCGTTGAAGAAGTTTTTCTTAATTAAAAGGAAGGTTTTGGTTCCATTTCTGGGTTGTTTGTTTATTTGTTATTTGCTTGTGGGTTTTGGTGAAAATGCCATTAGCTGTTGTCTGGTAACAATAGTAGTGCTGTCTTTGTGGTGATTACAGCAGCTATTAATGGAATAAAAATGTAATGCATTGGTTATGACAGGAATTGAAATAGAGTGGTTTTCATCTTCGTAGAAATTGCTTTATCCTGCTGTTTTTGCATGATTCCTTTGGAAATTTTGTGTATATTCAAACAATACATTCTTCTTCACAGAATTTGTTTTTTCTTTGACTGCATCTGATGAATTCCTTAAAAACAGAGTAATAAATCTGCCAGAGAACGTCATTGCTGGAACTCGTTATACTCAGGACGAGTTCCTGAAAAGTCTGAAACTCTTCCGCCAGTTAAACACCGATGATAAGACTGTTCTCAACTATTTTGATGAACTTGAAATACATCCTCAGTTTATTGGTATGGAATAATAAAATGAATAAATATAATATCAATTTTTAAAAACATGTTCTTACAAATTTAACACTTGAAAACATCAAATAGTAAGTATCCATATATAAATAATGTTTTTATTAACATTGAAGAGTACACATACAACAAGCGTTTAATTATATACCTGCAAAAAATGTTCTTTTACAGTTAACCTGTTTCTAGAAATTAGTGTTTTAGTTGTTCATTTTCATAGGCTTAATTGTTAAAATAATTTTGCGACTTAGGTTACAGATTTCAGCACTAGCATCCTTTCAAACAGGCGTAAAAGTGTATTTTCATAGACTTAAAAATTATAGTACCTTATATTTTTTTCTTTAGACTTATCCTCAGATGCTCTTGTTGTCCACAAAAATCAGATTCATTACCTGGTGTGCAGCAAGCCAATAATTACACCCTCAAGAGAGACATTGATTGCTCATTTCAGAGTTGTGCAAGCCTCTGTGCTAGGTGGTACCACTCAAATCAAGCACCCCTACTATAAAAACTTTTCACTTTTTATGCATTTTAGCAAACAAAGGAATTAGTGTTCATTAGCTACAAGTTACATAGTTCTGTTATTAATTAGTATTCTATCTTCTATTGGATAATGATTCTCTTGCTTATCATGCTCAGTCTTTCTCTTCTTTTGGGTCTGTGGGTTTCTTGAGTCAGTGGTCTTTGAGTGTGTGGTCACTATTTCCCCTCTGCCAGCATTACCTTTTTGCCAACTGGAGCTGATTTCAGCACAATTTCTGAGTTGTCTTTATTAGTTTCTTCCTTATCTTGAGCGTTCTGCCAAATGTCCCTGTGGCCTGTAAATTCTGCACTTTTTGTGTCACAGTCAGTGGTACATCCTTCTTCCCGAGCTTTGTTAATGTCCCATAGGTCTGAGATGTTTGAATCTTGCCCAGCCCTAAACCTTAAGGTAATTCTACCAACAATTTGTTTTTCTAACACTTGGACATCATTTAGAGCTTGCTATCTGTTTCACAGGTTAAATCTGTCTTCTTGTAGATCAGGCTTGAAAGTATACAAAGATCAAACATGAAAAAACATAAATTAAAAAAAAAAAATTTACATATTCCACATTTTGCAACACCATGACAATATGCGGGTAATCTGTAAATTAAGCAGCATTTAAGAAAATCATTAGAAATTAGAGGTGGAAGGCTGGGACTCAATTTGTTTTGCACTATACCTGTATGTGAGAAAATACATACTATCATATGTATTTCATACTTCCCTACATACTATCTAGAAAATTGTGATCACTGGGAAATCTTGAGGAGATTATTATCCAAAGCCAGTGAGATCAGTGACAGCATTCTAAAGAAAAGGATGGGTTTAGGAGGGGAGGGGAGAAGAAAGAAAGAAGGGCAAAAACCCTGCAACTAAAATCAACCTGCTGATGTTTGGAATGTCTATTTGAGATTAATTATGAAAAGTTAATTGTTCAACCCACTTAGGCGTAACTGGTTTTCCAATTTTTTTATTTATTGTCAGTCATGGAGGTTATTTTGAGAATAGTACCATATATGCGTTATTAGGAATGTAGCACTGGAAAAAAATAGTGAGTGAGTACAGTTATTTTAGAATTGAGGAAATTTTACTACAGAAAGTAAATATATGAAATGGTAAATATTAAGGTCTGGTCTGATGCTGTCAGTTGGTCATATTCTTATCTTATACGCTTCTAGATATGCAAGTAATGCCACTGTCAAAGACTGAGTGGGTACTATAGTGGGGACTGAGTGGGTACTATAAAGTGTATACTCTGCGATAAAATATCGCAGTGTTTTCTGCTAAGAATTATGCATAAAGATTATTCTTACACTCTAGTCCATTCCAAATACAGAAATTAATTTGCCTTCTGATTTTAATTACTGTGGTATCACAGCTGTGATGTTCCAGGTAAGTTTTACACTGATTGTATAGCATTTGATTCTCATGTTCAAATGAGCATCATCTGTAGGTCCTGTTCATCTCAGAACTGTCTCTTTACCTTTACTCACATTCCTGGTTGTTACCCCCTGAAGTATGCAAGCATGTTACTTCTGTTATAAAATGGTAGGAAAAGATTACAACGGTAACCACTGAGGATCCTTCAGCTCAGCCAATACCTCTCCATTCCAGTCAATGTTCCATCTGGATTTTCAGATACATAAAATTAAGTAGCATTGGATTTTATCAGACACTCAACTTCTTTCTCAGATTCTCAAGAAAGGGTTAAAAATTGTTCTGGATTTGTTAACTATTATTTCAAAATAATGGAAGTTTTCTTCCACCTTAAATTTAGAAAATCATAACATATGGTTTTACATATCATTTTTATGATTATTATTTTTTCTGTGTCTGAAATATGATTAGTATGAAGGAGTGTGGGCTTCAAGACTCTGAAAACTCAACTTTGCTACAATGACTCACTGTATGAAGACTGCAAGTTGGTTACCTTGTGTCTTGTTTTTCTCATTTGCAAATTGGGGATGGTGACACAAACATCTTCTACAAAAAGGCATGTTGCAGTTACAACAGCGATTTTCTTTGAAGACCTTAATTTACGAATTCTTTTTCCAGTGATCTTTCCTCTCAACTAGCATCAATGCTAACTTAATTTTTCATTTTGAAGGCATGAATTTTTGAGGATAAATCTTGTTAATTATGATTACTGTAATATGTCCATTGTGTGCTTCTGTCACCATCTAAGAAAAAATGCAGTCTTTGAGACCTCAAATTCAACATTGTTAGCACTCCTAGCAATACTTTAAATTACTATAGAAGTGATTTTCATTGTAATTTGTATATCCAGGTGCAGCTAAAATTGTAGAAATTATGGACTGCTTGCCATAGCAAATGTATAGTAAATGCTTCAGGCATGTAATTCCTGGTTTTATGAAAGAAGAAGCTGTACAACAAGTTTTTTCACGTAGAATTATGTCAATTCATGATCAGAGTTTGGACTTGAGATCCAAATTACAAACACTTTAACTCTTGGAAAAAATGGTATCAGTATTTGAGAGTCTGATGCCACCTGAAGTGATTAGAAAGAACTGGGAAGAATGCTTTGCCAATGACTTTCAAAATAATTTGCTAAAGAACTGTGAAGCAGGGACTACTGGATTCTTATCTAAATTCTGTATTCTAATTCTCCTTTTTCCCTTCATCTGCTTGATCGCCTTACCCATTTCTGTGCTTTTACATCTTCCATTTCTTGCCCCTGAACAGGCCCTTTACCTCTGTATTCTCTTTTCCAGGTACATTCCTGTACCGTTTCTGCATCCCCACGCCGGATGCATAGAGAAACTAGAGATCCCTGGAGAAAGTCTTCGTTCTTCTGTAGTTTTCTTTTCTCTTCTTTCTTGTCAAGTTTAATGTGCAAGTAACCTCCAGCAATTAAAAGGGAGAAGGAATAAAAAGGAAAGAAAAGGTCTTGTTCAGGCTTTATATTCCTGCATGAGGCTACAAATTTGTGTTGTAAATGTAATGCAGTAAGAGATAGACTTGAGAGAGGTCTGTGTATTTGCAAATCTAAATGAGTGAAAACATTGGAGGCTGTGCCAAATCCTAACAATCTATTGTGTAGTGTTCATGGGGGAGATAAGGATAAAACTGATGGTTTTATGCATCTGGATAAGTTGACGTAAGATAGGTGTCGGGAACATCTCTGATAGTTGGTAGTTGACCTAATTTTTGTGTTTCAAAACCTGGGCAAGCTGCAATTGATAAATGATAGTTGTAAAAATTATTTTAATATGTTTCTCCCTCACATCTTCTTAAAAGGCACACTATTTTAGCTGAAACTTGTAAAGAAAATCAAATTTAGAAAACTTCATTCTGTGTAACAGAAAACCGGCATTTAAAAGCAATCGAAAACAACATTTTTTACTTGAAATTTCAAACAACATGAACACCATATGTTTTTAGGTCTTGCATAATAATTGACAATTGATAGTTGACAAAAGCCTTGAGATGGTTCTCTCTTGTATTGTTTAAAAGATGTAGCTGTATATGAAGATTCTGAGAACAGACTTACTGTACCAAAGATCATCAAAGAAATTGGAGAACCTCGGAATTATGGTTTGACAGATGAAGAAAAGGAGGCTTTGGAACGACGAGCAGCTGAGGAGCGCCTTGTCAAAGAAGCTCAAGAAAAAGTTGAACAAGAGCGCAAAGAAGCTGAGGAAAGGGCTGAAAGAATGGCAAGATGGGAAGAGTGGGTAGGTTAACACATATTTTTAGGAAAACATTATTATTTAAGTGTTTTAGATGGCTACAAGTAATCTGTTATGTAAATACACTTGGGAAGCGTGGCATAAACTCCCTCATTTCTTATATCGTATTTTAGATCTAGGTTAGACTATCTTCACGCTGCATTTTGAAGCCCTTCCTACATAATAGAATCTCTTTTTTACTACAGATATAGCATTTTTTTGGCTTTTTGGTATTATCAGCATGTCTTTAAAATACTTTTATGGTACTCTTGTTGCTGCTGTGCTGTAACTCTTCTATTTTACCATTTTTAAATATCTACTACAATCAACGGTGATTTTCCTTACCCGGTCTTCCAGGACTTTTGCATTTTGTTAATTTTACTTCTAAGCACCTGACCAAGTCTTAATTACCAAACTAGATTTGTAACTCAACATTGACCAATATTCCAGCCAGCATTGCAGAAAGGTTTCTGAGCCTGAAAGAACATGTGTGAGAGATGTGTACTCAGTTCAGTAAGGACTACCTGATGCAGTCTGAGGGATGGTTTTTGTTTGCCAATAATCTAATAAGTACTTGGTATTTAGGCTACTTGACCCCAGAGGATTTGAACGTGATACTTTTTTCTTGTTTACTTTGCCACACCTAAGGACCTTTTAATTAAATTGCTTGAAATGCATTCTGTAAGAATGTTCCTGTTCACACCCAAAGTCAAGCTGTTTCACCAGAAGGCAAGTCTATTGTCTTCTTTAAGAGCTAATTACAAACAAATTGATCAATTCCACAGAGAAGTCCTTTTCTTATATTTGAAGTAAGGATAGTTAACACATTTTAGCTGTATTCAAAAAGGCAAACTGTGCATTAATCAAAGCTAAACTAGGTGCTTAAATAACATGCGTGCTTAAGGTTATCCTTTTAAATAGGCAGATGCTCAGGAAATCTAAGCAACTGTTCATTTGTGCTTGAGACTAGATTAGCTGTTGTCTTGAGTAGTGACCAAAGACCCCTTGCAAGATTTAATCAACAGCCTTCCTGGATTGAGTGAGTAAGGTAAAAATTGGTGTGTCTGTTTTACCTGAACATTGCTTTTGTGTTATGCCTTGAGCACAGAAAAGCAATCTTCATAGTATCATCTGTTTGCTATATCTCTGTATGACTCAGGCTATAGATGAATAAAATGAGAAAAGAGAGGACAATGAAAATGAGTTGGAGTAAACTCATTCTTCTGGCTAAAGCTACTGCAAGCAGGCTACTAAGTGCTATTGAATGGAAGAAAGAAAAGCTTGCAGCAGTTTTATTTCCTCATCCCTCCTACTTTTTGAGTGCAAAAATTGCATTTGATTTAACCTGAATTTGGAAATAAATTTAGCTGGTGTAAATGAATGTAATTCGCTGTGGTTTTAGTCTATTTGACTCTCAAGCCCCTTAAAAACATCAATGAAATAAGAATAAAACAAACCAAGGAAACCAAACCGAAACAAATAAACCAAACACAATTTACGATTTAAATTTAGAAAGCCAGGGCTCTCTACTGAGTAAAAATACTCTCCCTCCAATTCAAAGAAACCTCAAGAAACCATCTGCATTTGGAATAGTACTAACTTTTGAAGTGCTACAGAATATTTCAACCATTTTGCCAAATACCTTATGGAAACAGGGTCACTGGAAGACTTAAGAATAAACTTCCTTTCAGGTGTTAAAGAAGAAAAATAAAATAATTTTAGTAAGGAGATTTTGTGAGTTCTTATCATGTTTAATTCTTTGTCCTCAGTGTATTGTGCACTCTAAATTTAATAAGCAGTTAATAATTTTTTCTGTCAACTTGTTTTTTAAAGATCTGGCCACAGATTCCAACACTATTGTTTTTCTCTAGGCCAGCACTATTATTTAGCCAAATGCTATTTGATAGATGTCATAAACATAATTATTTATTATTTTATTTTTTTTCTTCATTACTTGCAGAATAAACAGCTGGAGGAAGTGAAAAGACAAGAACAAGAGTTATTGGAGGTCCAGTCTGTTCCACTACGAAACTATTTAATGAAAAATGTTATGCCAACACTTATGAAAGGGATAAATGAATGCTGTAGGATCAGGCCAGATGATCCAGTCAATTTTCTGGTAAGGTGATTACATTTTGTTTCTTAAGTATGCTTGAATATTCATGTAGACCCAAAGAATCTTTGTTAAAAAAAGACTTAAATTTTCTCACCACTTTCAAAATAGCAACTAATTAATGATTAGAATCTGCGAATCTGGTGACAGCAATTATAGTGAAAATTAAAACCCAGCAACTACTTCTTATGGGATCAGTCGATACTGTGTATCAAGGGTAGTATCCAGTGTAGTTAAACAGTAATAGGACAAGAATCACTATGAGAATCTGTTTCCCCTTGGTATGTGCACTCTGCATATCTCATGTACCCTGACAATTTCACTGGGACTACAAGTTAGAGAACTTTTTGACATTAGGCTTTCATTGCCAAAATTTTGATTTGTGCCAATGAATCTATTGTGATATCTGGTAGCTGGAGTTGGGTGCCTCAAAAGATGGTCCACAAAGAAAGAAATCCCCGTGAAATGACGCCCTTAAAATCTAAACTCCCTATGCCTCACGGGATATCCCTCACGGGACCAGCAGCTGTAGGAGGGTCTGAGATCTGGCTGCCCTTCATTGCTTTTCTCTTTTACCAAAGGGTTGGTAAGAGGTCACCTACACACTGTCTTAGGTTGGTTTCAGTGGGGGTTTTGGTGGGTTCTGGTTGTTACAATAATGTGATCGTTACAGTTCATATACCACGTTCTATGGGCTGTCCACTCCAGCTATTAATTTTTAAGTAATGTTTAAGCTCCAGCTTTGTCTGTTCTAACTATTATTAATGTTCAGATTGTTAGCACTAGATTTCACTGTAATCCATCTTTGACTTAAAAACATAACCATATGGTTCAGATAAAGTTCAACCTGCAGCCTAAAAATTGTAGCAACTTACATCTACTTTCAAATGATATAAAATTTTAACCCTTCAGAAAGGGGGACATCACTCTCCACCCCTCTAGTCACAGCTGAACACATTGTTGTAATGATGAAAGCAAGCTCTTTGGTAATTTCTTTCACAATACACACATAAATAAAGGAGAAAATCTTATATGACATTCATGGACTAATTCCAGTTGCAAATGACCTCAGGAAATTATCCAGCTCAACTTTCTGCTGAAACAAGGGTCAGCATTGCATTCAGACAGGAATCCAGGAGTTGTAACATTATTGCTGTGCTGCTGTTCTGCCTGCACATCCTAACCAAACTGTTCACAAGCTGAAACAGAGCATTTTATTAATCAAGCAAAAGCTTAAAATGAAAGCAATGGTGTTGCATTCCCACTTCAGGCACTAAGGAATATTTTCTGGGTTTAACCTTTTTCCTTACTGGTGAGCGACAACTATCTGTAGCTGTAGGAGTATGAGATCTTCCCTAATAACTGCATAGCTTCTAAAATCAGTATCAGTGGGTCCAGAAATCAGGCCTTAAGGTACTCCCTAGACTTTTCCATGGAGTGACAAATACTGTTACAAATGGCTCACTTCCTCCTCTTGCCCACAATAGAAACAGGGTGACACCTATGAAGAGGGGGAGAGTGGTCAATGACATTTTGGATGGTATTTGGGACAAAGAAAGTTCTCTGAAATAGAGACATTTTCGGCCATAAGTTACATTTTAGGGCCATTTAATATGTTCTGCAGTTTTCTTTATAGCAACGTTATCCACTGTACCTGTTATTTTGCATACATTTAAAAGTTGGAAACATGAAAATAACTGTAATTTTGAAATTCTTCTGTTTATAGGCAGAATATCTCTTTAAGAACAGTCCTGACATCGACTGGAATAAACAATAAATCTTAGCATCAATAGGTATTGTGAAACAAAGAGGGAAAAAATTCCTAATACATTTTAGATAAAAATACTTCGTTTCTGATGTTATTTTTGTTTAGCCTTATTATGTAATCTTCAATTTTATTGCTCATACTTTATTTCTATTCTGTACTGGGTTTTTAATATTTCTTCTACAGCATTCCCATTTGCTGCCTATATTGATTACTACATTTACATGTCTGTATTTCAAATACCGATTGGAAACTACATATCATGAGAATTCTGTTCTCTCTGCAAAACCTTCTTCCTGAATTTATTTTCAGCTACACATTCTATTCAAGTAATATATTATTTTCCTGATCCTTAGTGAATGTAAACAGCAAGCCTTTTATCAGAAAAAAAAAAGTGTTTTTACTGAAAATGGAAATAAATAGAAGAAGCAAGCTCTCTTATTCGCCCTCCTAGCTACCAAGAGGCAAAAAGTCACAAAATAAAGTCTTCTTTTGCTGCACTGAAGACTGTCTAGTAAACAGTTTCTCAGCATAGATATGTCATAAAACCTGTATTTTACTTTGGTATCTACATGGCTGTAGATCTCATTTAATAATCTTCAGCATTCAACACTAGATATACATTTTTTAGAGATTCTTGAAGAATCTAGACTTTCCAGCACATGTCTGTCATTCTCAATTTCATTGACTTCATACAGCTCTCACAGGAACTGTATCTATGCTGACTGAGCTGAAACTGATTGCATACTCGGTGTGAAACAAACACAGGATTTTGTCAAAACAGAAGGCAAGGACCCGTTGTGCAAAAGGAGTGGGAAGAGGAAGAACTGAACGAATAGTGATATAGAAACATTTTACAGCTATTTTATCTGCAACTTAGAGTATCAGAATCTTAGACATGTTAATGCCCAATGTTTTTATTCAGATATATTAGTACTTTTACAGAGAAAGTCTTACTTAATCTGTTTTAATGCACTCACGCAGACAAGTCGGGAATAGAACCATTATCTCCTACTCAAAAGCAACACATATTTTTGTGATCTGTATGTCTTATATGCTGTCAACCCAAGTTACCATTTATCCTGTGAGGCAGTTGAAGATTAAATAATCAGTAGCTTTAGACAATTTTCAGTTTAAAAGTGCTATTTTTCAGAGTGAAGACTGGACACTTAAAAGAGAAAAGGTAAACCAGGTTTTCGCTAGAGTTACTGTAATGCCATGACTCTCTAGTTACTGTAATGTACTTAATGTACTTCTCTAAGAATAAAATTTTGAGCTGATCTATAAAGAGTGTGACTTTTTTTTTGTAATATTCTGAGAGTTTATGCAGACTACTCCAGGCAGATGTTTCAAAAGCAACTCTTAGAAAACGATGTTTGCTTAGTGCAGGGCACGCATGCATAGTGAGCCCGACGCGGGTCGCCAAAGCCACGCACGGGGCCGCCTTTGAACGAGTCTCTTCCGCGCTCGCATCGGGCTGAGCTCAGAGCCCCGGGGGCTCTCCGGGGGCTCCAGCAGTTCCGAGTCCAGCAGTACCGAGCCCGCCTGGAGCCGCGGCCCGGCGCGGCCCCGCCCCGCCCGTCCG